>PVKC010010973.1:0-25197 GCA_004027635.1 Crocidura indochinensis
GTTCTTTCATTATTTTTTATCTGTAATGTTGATATTTTGGCCATAAATTTCCTTGAGGTTAAGTACTTTTTAGTTAATTTGTGCAAATTATTTAGACACTAATGGCATTTCTCTTTACACACAAAAGTATCAACACTTATGAGTTATTTTTTTTTAATTTGCTACATGACATTTTGGAGAATAAAAATCTGTATGTGCTTTCAAATTCTTTATAGGACTCCTTAGTGATTTTTCTCTAGAACTTTTAAGACTTTTTACTTCTGATTCACTTATATTATTCATATCAATTATATGCGATTATTTTCAACTTACCTCCAATACTATCTAGATATGGTTTCATGTATACAATATTCCAGTGTCATACCCTCTACCAGAATGTTCATTTTCCTCCACCATTTTCAGAGGGTCATTTTCTTTTGCCTCACCTCCATTCTTGGTAAACTCAGTTCTGTAGAGAAGTTCTCTAATTCTGTTGCTTATTGTCATTTTTATTCCTTTACTGTTTTTTCATATTCCACATGTGAAAAATAACATAAGGTATGGATCCCCTCTCCTTATGACTAACTGGGTATCAACTGCCACATCGGCCTGTCTTCTTAGATTTCACATCTGTGTTGCTCTGCTATTGGAAATTTGACTTCCTTTGCTCACAGTGCTCTCTTAACTTGAATGCCTTTTATTCCTGTATTAGAGCAGGGGCAGGCAGTATTTTCTATTCAAAGCAATTGCAGAGACAATACTAACATGTGACATGTGACCCTAACCCTAAGGATGCTAACATGAAACCCATCTGTTTCTTCTGTCTAAAACACTCAAGGCCAACTTGTAACTTAAAGGAGCAGTTGTGTTAAATTCTGCTACATGTACACATGTCTATTATTATATATATATATATATATATATATATATATATTATAGCTTGGATTCCTCTTTCCTTACTTTCCTTTCCTTTTCTCCTGCCCTCTCCTCTTTGCTTTCCCTCTCCTGCTTCCTTCTCTTCTCCTTCCCTTCCCTGATCTTCCCTTTGTCCCTCCCCTCTTTTTCTCCCCTTCTCTAATCTTTTCTTCCCTCATTATCTCTTCTCTTTAATCTCCTTTCCTCTCCTCCTCTTTCCTCTCCTCTTTCTTGCCTTTTCTTCAGTTTTCTTGCCTTCCCTTCATTAGTATCCTTTCCTCTCCTTCCCTCTCCTTCCCTCTTCTCCACTCCCCTTCATTCTGCTTCTTTTCTCCTCCTTCTCCCCTCTCCTTCCCCTTTCCTCCCTTTCCCTTTCTTTCCATTATTTTTATTTTTATTTTTGGGTTTTGGGGTCACTTGCTCAGCGGTTAGTTACTCTTGGCTCTGCACACTGAATTCACTCCTTGCAGGCTCAGGAGATCACATGGATGCCAGAAATCAAACCGGGTCTGTCCCGGGTTGGTCAAATGCAAGGCATTTGTGCTTGTTTTATCTTACCAGCCCCTCTTTCCAACCTCTTTCTCTCTTTCATTTCTTCCATCCTCTCCAATTGCCTGACATAATTTATAATTGCTGTACAATCTCAGTATTGTGCAACAATCAGAAGATATCTATACATTTATTGCTTATTAGAATTCACATTAAAAATTCTTGATACATATTTTCTCCATATAATGTCATTCCATTGCCATATTTTGGTAGAATAATTTTTATAGGCAGTGATTTTGTTTACATTGCTATATATGAATTTTGTTACTATTATGAGTATCATTACATAAACATTACAATAAGTTCTTTAACCAAAAATTTTAGAGAGTTTAAGGACATTTGGCCTAGACCTAATGGAGATCACCGATTCAAAATGGTTTATTTTTTTGTTTGTTTCCAGGGGCTTTTTTTTTTTTTTTTTTTTTTTTTTTTTTTTTTTTTTTTTTTTTTTTTTTTTTTTTTTTTTTTTTTTTTTTTTTTTTTTTTTTTTTTTTTTTTTTTTTTAGTTTTTGGACCACACCTGGTGAATCTCAGAGTTAATCCTGGCTATGTGCTCAGAAATTGCTCCAGGCTTGGGGGACCATATGGGACACTGGGGGATTGAACCACGGTCCATCTAATGCTAGCTCATGCAAGGCAGATGCCTTACCGCTTGTGCCACCGCTCCAGCCCCATGTTTCAGACGCTTTTATGCATCTGGACCAAAATTTGACATTTGTTAGAGAAACAACATCCATTATGTATTTAATGCACTTGTATTCATATTTGGTTTTTATCCAAATTCAAAATTTGGAGATTTCTGATCGTCCTGATGACACATATCATAAAGAAACTGGAGTCCAGAGTATACTGGAGGACTATCCCATGATCACACAGGTAATATTATATTCAGCATAATGTTTCTTCCCATTATACAGAGCCAAATCAGACATCTCCCATCTTTATAGTCTTAAGGTATATCTCATGCACCCAGGGCTAAAATGATAATGGTAGGTAAGATGTTTATTTTTCATATAGCAGATACAGATTCAATTCCCAGTCTTCTATATAGTCCTCTAAACTCCATTATAAGTGTTCCCTGAGTATAGTGTTGGGATTAAGCACTAATCACAGCTAGATATAGCAAAAAATGAAGTTTTCATAAATACATTTTTATGGAATTGTTTTCTAATCACATTTGCTAGCCTTATAAAGTGGTATGGGTTCTGCTCATTGCCAATTGCTTTATACATCTTTATCTTGCAAGACAAGACTGTGCCCAGTTCTAATGCTTGTCATTTCATCTTCATACTTTAAAGACACTAGCCCTCTTTTCTATTTCAAGTGAGCCTCTTCAAGGCCATCAGGCTGTGAAAGCCACTCACCATTAAGGGTTTTTACCAATAGCAATCTCTTCCAGTTTGTTAATCAGGACATTTTCATGAATTGTTCAATAATCGCTTGAGGCTCAGAGATGAGCAGATTACTCTTTAAAGTGCTCTGCAATTGCGAGAGAGTGGTTTGTAGGAAGAATGGGAAACGTGCCACAATTAGAAATTCAGAGCAATGAATTAACCCAGTGGCTGAGTAGCTCTGATGTGCTCTAGGTGCAGACATGCCAAAGGTATTGATACCATCCCTGTCTGCCAGAAATGCACACGCTATGGAGAGCATCATACACATGAAACACAAACTGTCCTTGGAAAACCCTGTGATTAAATAGAATATAAAGCTTAGAACACAAGCTCACTTCTTTGGAATTTGTCAGGAATGTTGAACAATACGTTTGGGGCTAAGCATATTTATAAACTTTAGACATTAGTTTTTGGAGGTATAAGGAGAAAGACATTCTTGTACCCCCATGGTATTCTAAAGACAGAAAATGAGTAATAAGTTATTAAGTCATATATTCCTTCATAAGTGTTACTAAAGATGGGTTGAGACAATAAAGAAAAATCAGTGTTTATTGTCATTTCAGAGTCAGGGAAGCAAAAAGTCAACAGTTTCAATTCCTTGTATGTTACCTAGAGGAGGTAATAAACTGCTCTGTTTTGTGGGGTGTTGGGGAGTTTTCATGGAAGCTTATTTTTTTTCAATCTAAGTATTGCTCATGGATATTTGGAGCCATTTCCAGTGATAAACTATCAACTGATCCAATGTGCCCAAAGCTAGGATGCAGCCTCTTCGATCCACACATGTCAGAATGTTAATTAGTGCTGGGGATCAAATTCCAAATCCCAACAAGGAAGCCAGGCACCTCTGACCTCCGAGCTATCTCCGTGGCCATGCAATAATTTAAATAAAATGTGTGTCTACAGCTTAACCATGAAAACTTACCTTTGTAAATCACAGCACTTTCAAAAAGTATTTTAGATAAAAATTAATTGTAGGGGCCAAAGCGATAGCACAGCAGTAGACCATTTGCTTTGCACATGACTGAACCAGGATGGACCTCAGTTCGATCCCCAGCATCCAATATGTTCTCCTGAAGCCAGGAGCAATTTCTGAGCACATAGTCAGGAGTAACCCTTGAGCATCAGTGAGTGTGGCTCAAAAACAAAACAAAAGAATTTAAAGATATAGACAGAGTCATGACCATGATATGGCTCAAGAGATATACCATTGCCAAAGGATGGAAAACCCTGGACCTTGAAATTGGGACCAATGTCTTCATTCTGGTGACAAGTGGGATAGAGATTGGAATATGGAACATTCTGAATTATGTAAATATGGGGAATTCCAAGTATTCATTCTAATAAAGAAATAATGTATGTGATAAACAATGGGATTTGAAGGAAAATTAGAGGCAAGAAGAATCAGGCCTACTGGTGGTAATGTTAATCTGGAATATATAGGATGACTATTTGGTGAGGGAGATGGTTTATGTGCATATTACATATTCAGAATGTTTTCATAACATGGGCAGTGATTGGGTAAAGCAATTGATAGTAGAATTCTGGATCATTAGCTTATTCTGACCTTATTTCTTTCTTTACCATGATCTATAATATATTATTTTGACACATACTGCATGTATTGTTCCAACACTCCATGCAACACCAGAGTGCTTTCTTCCCTTCACCAATGTCCCTAGGTCCCTATCCTACCCATGCACACCAACAGTTATATTTTTGAGTTTGAATTCTATGCAGAATACTTTTCATGACTGAAATAGACAGAAGAATTTAGGGGCAGTCTCTAATCTGGAGAAGGTTATGTGTAGCTGAGAAGTAAAACCGCACATCAGAGAAGGATGGTCTTTATCGAGTGTTGACCACACAAATTGTTCCTCATATATTATCATAAATTCACACAGGTACCAGTAATGTTAATCCCTTGTTTCTGACTTTTGTATCTTCATACTAGTTGAGTGATGGCAACTTTATATTCAGTGGAGTGTGGGTTGCTCATGGGTGTAGAGTACATCTGCTCCATATTAAGTCCCAGTGTCTCACTCTGAACCTATATATGCCTCCCAGGTGACCATAGCGACAAATAATAAAGCCATTAAAGATTAGCACAAATAAGGCACAGAAATGAGAAAACTATGGCTAGAATTAAAGGTTGGGTGATTGAAGGTACTTCAAAGTGTGAGAAAAAGGATGATTTCTAAGCAGCAAAATTGATCTGTCATAAAATATTTTTTAAAAAGACACTATCAACCACCTTAAACCTCAATGATGGGCTTCTCAAATCTTCAACCATCAAAAAGAAAAAAAAATCTCTTATGTGTTGACCTTTAATTGTGAGATAAGACAGAAAGTAAAGTCTCTGATTTTAAATGTTATAGAAAAATAAATATCACCATAAAAAGAAAAACGTAGAAACCAAAACTCAATCCCCTGGGTTCTTAATGTCATAAGCTATCAAGTCACAAAGTCTATATAACCTTCACACAGAGCAACCTTGCAATAACAAATTCCATAAACTCCCAACTTGATGGGACTTCTCCCCTCTCTTCTTTTCCCAACATATTAAACACAAGGTTGGAATTTAATGGGTTTGGCAATAACTGTGACTCTTCATGGCATACACAATACTATACTTGTGGAAGATTTTTAGTAGTCATTTTTTTTCCTTCCTAGATGAAGGTGGGCAGGAGAGGCAAAGGGAGGAAAAGATTTGATTTAAATCTGTCCCTGTTCCAGAGTCTTTGATAAGCTGTTTAAGGATGTGACTCGAATCACCACAGGAACAGCTGCCAAATACCCAACTTCAGGGCAAAAACTCAGTGGGTTTTATGTGCTGTTGGATCGATGGCTTGTTTTTTTTTTCCTCAGGATTGCAAAGAGAAATCAAAGTTTGCTGCAAACTTAACAAAAGAAAAAAATGTAATAAACTTATTTGATGGCTGGTTGCATAAAATCAACACTTGATGCTTTTTTAATGCCTGGCTAAGGAAAAAATGTCAAGGGCTTTAGCAATTTACATTCATTTGAATAAAGTCATTGTCCTACAGCTTGTGAAAAGTAAGAACACTTTGGGGTAAACTAGAATTTTTTTTCCTTACACACAGATTGGCATTAAAGTAAAATTTGGAGATTGTAATCTTAAGTAATCTTGCAAGAATTGCCAGGTATTTATTTGCCAATTAAACTCATGTTGCAGAAGATAAAGCACTTGCTAGAATTAAAGTGTATTATTTGATAGATAAGGGAATCTTTCCCCATCATAAATATTTTATCAGAAAATGAAAACATGAAGTTTATACTTCTGATTAAGTGATTAACTAGGAATGTTGTTCTTCTAACTTATTTTTAAAGCCACAAAGTTTTATTAAAAGTCAAAATCCCATAATGTGATTTCACTAAGAAGAAAGTTGCCTATGTATTTTCAAATAAAACCTTATTCATTCTTTCAAAAGCTCTTTATTTAAATAAGGATTAATTTAAATAAAAATCGTTACGTAAATAAGTATTTACAAAGTTTTTCATTATGTAATTGTTACTATCATTTAATGTCCCAACGTCAATACACAATGTAAGATTTTTCTATCATTGTCTCCAGTTTTCTATCTGCCTCTAAGAGTGTCCCCGTGGCAGATATGAGTAATTTATTTATAATGCATGTTGCAACTAGATAGTAATGGAAAAAATCTTCATTAAAAGAAAATTTATAAAAACTCATATATTGCAACGGATCATTAAGTCATTATCTGGAGTTTTACTAAGCTGTTTAATGCTAGTTGTGTTTTCTGTTGTCAGTTTGGCTTGTTGAGATAAGGTGGCTCCCATGATAATTTCACATCTAATTTGGTGCCTTCCTACTGGGATATCAGCATTAAAAAATATGGAAGTGTATGTAGCTACAAAGTGTAGGACTTGGAGGATATGTGGGGCTAGTGTGATGAGCTGATATGGCAATGTCTAGGTCATGGGTGTGGCTCCTAGGGCTTCTGAAAGTACAGAGGTATGGTGCCCTAACTCCAAAATATCTCCAGAAATCTCAGCCCAAAACTGATATGCCTGGAATTTTGGGTACTTAGGTGTCTCTGCAGAGATCATTGGAACCATGGTGAAGTTGTGCTGCTGCCATGTCAGCAGGGGTGGATTGTACGTGCACCCCTCAAAAAAAAATACTTTTTGAAGATGAACGACTCATCTGAAAATGTATTTCATGTGAAAATTAAAATTAGAAAGTAAATGTAGCATATTTTATCCTCCCAAAGATAAATTGAATCTAAGAAAAAAAAATCCTTGAGCATCTCTAATTGCCATTAGTTTGCTAATTAGGATTCAAGCAGATTATGTGGTGTTGGGTGCTTATAGATAAGCATCATATAGCACGTGGGTGTTTCATCAGTAGATTTTACACTCCAGGCCATTATGAAGAGTTGGATAATGTAGATAGCATTAAGATGGGTACTTATATTGATAAGGACAATTAGTAAGGAATAATGAGATTTTCCCCAGAATATACACAACTAATTTAGGAGACATCTTTGCAAAAAAAAAGAAAAGGCCTAAATTTTAACTTTCTCATTTTGGTCCCTAAAGTTTCTTATTGGTCGGCCCTACTAATTGATATCTGAGTTATTAAAAACAATGAATTGACTCGAGTTAATCATTAAATGAGTAAGAGTTAGATTAAAAAGGTTTTAAAAAAAACTTTTCGGTGAAAAGTTTAAAGAGATAAGAATGTAATGAATTGTCTATCTGAGCCAGTGTTACAGGCTATGGAGTTCTACTTGTAGGAACAGAGACAAAATTTCAGACTTAGACCCGGTGGCTATATTTAATGATACTATTTTGTATACTCAAAGGTTGCTAAGAAATTAGGGATCAAATGTTCTTACCACGAGAAAAAATTAGTATGTAAGATGATGTTTATTAACTAATCTGATTGAGGCACTTATTTAACAATATATACATATAACAAATCATTAACAAATCATATCCTTAATGCAGTGCAATAAATGAGATGTAAGTAGATAAAACTGGGGCTAAATCTTAACACTTTCTATTCTGTCATACATACAATTCATATGTATTCATATTCATACATATGAATTTGCCATATCAGTTCATCACACTAGACCCACTTATCCTCCAAGCCCTACACTTTGTAGCTACATACACCTCTATATATACATACATATATGTATGTACATACATATACATACATATACATATATATGGCAGAATAGAAAGTGTTAAGATATATACATATATATGGCAGAATAGAAAGTGTTAAGATATATACATATATATGGCAGAATAGAAAGTGTTAAGATATATATGGCAGAATAGAAAGTGTATATATATATATATATATATATATATATATATATATATATATATATATATATGCTTTATGGGTTCCAGAAATCCGCATCTCATAAAAGTCTTTTATCTAGACTCAAAGATAAAATCAGTAGGTTTAGGATGCAAGAATAACTGTGTTTCTTATTTTATTGTAACTATAAGTACTGCAAGCTTAACTCAAAACTCAACTCATAGACTTATTTTATGAGTAAAAGAGAAACTATTTATGGCTATCAGTGTGCCCTGCAGAGTAGTTGATATGTAGCAGGGACACAGAAGCAGGTAAGCTTTGGAAAGGTCCTAAATCAGAACCTTAATTTAGAATTTCTTCTCCATCTCTTCAACCTGCTTTCTAGTTTATCAAATTAGTCTTACTCTCTTTCTCACTGCAGACAGGACCATAGACAGCTCCCAACATTGTTAGAATCTATCCAATGGGAGAACACTATGACTCAGAGTTTTACACTACAGATGGCCAGAATTCATGTGTGTCCTGCATGAATAAACTCAGGCTAGAAAATAGAGCAGAAATCATTGTTCAGGGTAGGAAAGTAACTCAGAGATTACCAAGTATTCTACTTCATTGACACCATGTGTATTGGAACCAAATCAGGCCACAAGATGAAGACAGGAAGAATATTTTGAAGGAAAATGGTTCCATTGTGGAATATAAATCAAGTCTCTATACCTCACAACTATTATATTTTCCTGCATAGATATCTTTTCTATCACTTCTTTTTTGTTAACTACTGACTATCAGAATTCAGAAGTATTATTTGGTTAATGTTATGGTTAAAGAAGTAAATAGAAATACTTGATAAGTGACTAATTTATGTTAATCAAACTGCAATTTCAGATGGATGTTCTAGTTTGGGTTTATTTATAAAATGTTGAATATTTATTGAGTGAAAAAAGTATAATAATTTAATTTTCAGTGGCATCTCTTTTTTTCTTAGTTACATAAAGTCTGGGATTGTCTCCTAGAATACATTGGAAGTTTTATAGAAAAATAAAATAAATAAGATAATAGTAAGGACTTCAAAATAAGAGGGTACAAATAAATAGCTAGGTGAAAATAGCTTTATATAATTTTTAGATAATTTTCTTCACTCACATTTTAAAATGCTTGCTTGTGAATAGCACACAATAATTTCACAAAATCCCTAAATTGTTGCTTTATTGAGATCAAAGAATAAGGATATCTGTGGTTATGTATATTAAGATAGAAAGTAACATGATACCTTGAGAAAAGACCAAAAGGAAATTGAAATGATAGATTATTGTATTATACACATTTCTATAGTTTGTTTTTTAATTTTCAAGATGTTCCAATCATAAACAATTGTGAACCCTATAATAAAATGGTTAAACAAAACCCTACTAAATTGCTCTAATGATAAGTTTCTTCTCTATTTAATTTCTGTGTCTAAGTACCAGGGTATGACAAGCTGGTCTCCAATCTTCATGACTGAAGGAACATGAAGATAAAAATTCCAAATTCTCACACACATAATGATCATGACTTTTCTTTCTTTTTTTTTGATCATGACTTTTCTGTTCCTTTTTTTTTCTCTTCATAGGGATGATTCAGCTTTTAGTTCTTGTTAGAACATAGTACACATGTATTCACTTTATTCCAGTTTATGAGACCACCAGAGAAATCTCCTTGACTGAAACAAACACATTGGAACTTTAAACGAAGATATCCTAAAAGCAGTGGCTTATGAGTAGACTGAAATGAAAATAATATTTATAAAAGGACAGTAGACAAAAACAGAATGACTATGCTTTTTCAGAATTGTTTTCAAAGATAAAGACAACTGAATCACCTGAAAACATTTTTTCTTTAAAAATTACATTGCTTTTCTTAAGTCAATGATAATAGAATCAAGAGACACAAACTATAAAAAGCTATACACAAAAAGGACCTGTTACACTAGCAGTCCAGGGTTAAGTGTTTAGGAATAAGATGTATGCTGGGAACTTCGGTGGAGGAAGGTCAACACTAGTGGTAGGAATGGCCCTAATTCACTGCCACTATGTACTTTAAATACAACTGTGAAAGACTTATAATTCAGAGTGGTCTCAATAAGAATAAAAACAAATCACATTGCTTTTCTTATAAAAAAAAACATTGTTCAAATTATAAATCAGAGAAAAGGAAAAAGAAATGCATAATGTAGCAACTGGAGATTAAACATTGAAATGGATCAGAAAAATAATGTATGAGGAAAAATAAAGTCACTGCATAGTTGAGTGTGATATTTAAAATAATAGATATAAGACTAATGCAATTAAATGAATTTGATTGAAAACAACACCAGGTATTGAAGATAAATTTGAAACAAAATCACCTGTAGAATTAAATAGAATACATAATACTATTTTCTAAAGGTACTAAAGAAATATACAATAAATGTGGAAAATTCTTTAAAAGAAAATCTATATTTATAAATTACAAATGTATTGAATGAACAATAGTTTTTAAATGCAATAGCATACTAACACTTCCATATTTTCGGACCTAAATATTATCATATGACATCTAGCACCAAAGTGTCAGTAGCACTCCATTATGAACCATGGGAATTTTTTTTAATACCACATCACACACATTATCATGCTGCTTTCACACTAGGTAAACTTGGTTCGTGTTGTAAGAGTTTACAGGTTTGTTTTTATTGAACTTGTCTCCTCCTTGCTTAATTTCTTAGTATGTCACTTATGACTGAAATTATCTGATATTAGCATTATCCTTCTGACTTAATTTGCTTATCATCCACACTTCTCATTCTATTCATACTATAACAGAGACAAAAACATCATATACTTTATATCTGAGCAGTTTAAAGTTGTGTACTACAGAGTATTTAACTATTCATCCATCGCTGGGAACTTGGTTATTTCCAAAAGTTGGCTATTATAAGTAGCATTGTAGATAGGTAGGTCTTTGTCTTTTAAAATCGGTTTTATTAGGTTCTTGAGATAAATATCTAGGAGTGGAATTGCTGAATCAAATTGTATATTTTTAATGTTTTGAGAGTCTACATATTTTTTCCATAGAAGTGGAATGAATTTACAATCCCACTGGCAACAAATTAACACTCTCACTAACACTTGTTTTTCATGTTTTTTTTTTTATGGGAACCATTTACACTGTGTGAGATGACTGCTCGTTGTCATTTTTATTGCACTGTTTTGATCATCAGAATGATGACCATGATGGCCATCTGTAAATCTTCCTCAGATAATATCTGTTCAATTATTCTCTCCATTTGTGAAGAAGTTATTTTCTTTGTCATTTATTTTTCTGTGAGTGTTTAAAAGATCTCAGATTATAGCCCTTTATCATAAGTTTGGTGTGCAGATATTTTCGTCCAATAATAGGCTATCTTCCTGTGCTAGTAATGGTTTCTTTCACGGCAGCTTTTTCTAGTCTTCTAATTAAATAACATTTCTGCACGACCTGTTAAGTTTTATTATAAAGGCATTATCGGGGTCAAAGAACAAGAGTCATGAAGATAGATAGGATCCTTCATGAAAGAAGGACATGGTTATCCCCTCAATCATTCCAGGATATTATATATCTTGACTCAAGAGATCAACTGGAAAAGATGACTTTAGAATAGAATGTCAAAGTACTACTCTCTCCTCTCCCTGCTCTTTCTTTCTCTCTCTCATTCTCTGTACCCCTGGGTCTGATGGATCAGAATTGAAATTCCTTTGGCACTGTAATGCTAAGCAATCCTGCCTCCAAAATATGAAAATGGGTTTCAAGGATGTTAACAGGTAGATCTGTCTTGGGAAGAAGTGGTCCCCTATGTATAGCCTGAGAGAAACAAATGGAGTCCCGTCATTAAGTATTAAGTCATTTTCTACAATTTCTTTTTTTTCTTATTATTTTAAAGCTCATATTTTATTCAGATCTTACAAAGTTATATACAGTTTCCCATTCTAGGAGAATGCAGTTACTAACAGTATGGGCTCAACTATATATCCCTTCTACAACCAGATTCGTATGTGTTATGTCTTATGTGTTTCTTGAAACATAAAGGAAGAGAAGCAGGTCACTAAAAAATCTTGGGCTCAGCTGAAAAGTAATGTTAGTGTGGATGAATTTTATGTGCATTAATGTTGGCATCTTCCCAAAGCCTTTCGTAAGACAAGGACAACCAACCTCTTATGATTTTCTGTGTAAGTTCCAAACTTACATTATGTCCCAACTCCAGTATGTAAAGATGCGACTGCACTTTGTCACACACTGGGACTGTTCCAGGAAAGTTACATAACTTCTGTACCTGTTTGTAAGTGTAGATGCTTCAGGGCCAGGCAGCAATAAAGCTTTGTTTACCAGAGCAGGACAGATGTGCTTTCAAGAATCAAGTCCCCTGAGAGACATCTGCCGTAGGCACCCTGGGGTAAAAATAAGATTTGGGAACTCACACAGAAAATCATGAGGGCTTGGTTGTCCTTGTTTTAGGAAAGGTTTTGTAAAGATGCCAACGTAATGCACATAAAACTCATCCACACAAACATTACTTTTCAGCTGAGCCCAGGATTTTTAGAGACCTGCTTATATTCCTTCATGTTTCAAGAAACACATAAGATACCCTATTCCACATTTAATTCAATGGAAGCTTGAGCCCAGAATCCATTAGCCTAAAATTCTGGATACTTCTTGGTTTATCAAGTTAAAAGTTTTTTCTTGTCCTTTAAAAAGCTAGTCACTTAGGAAGAGAGGAAGAGATAGATTCTAAGCTTTTTATGAGCTATAAATTTATATCTTCACCTCTAAATCAAAAACCTGGACATCTTCTGCATTCCGGGGGATCCCAGCCCTGTTTTTAGTGTAGATGCCTTGTTTGTTTTGCCTGAACTTGCCTGAGAATTTTCCTTGTGAAATGTCATCATCTGACATTTCTTTCACTCTGTGAGAGCCCATGTTTCACATCACCTCTTTCATTTGAAATACTTAGAGAAAAAACCAGGAACACAGCATGATTAAATTAACCGAGACAATGCATGACAATATCAAAGCCACTACCACCTGCAGTCCATTCTCTTATGGGTAACACTCAGCATCTTACAAAGACAGGAAGTCAAGTCTGGGTATGACCAGAGCAGAGCTTCCTTATTTCATGAGCATCTTATTAATTGTGATGTGCAGATCTGTTCCTAGAAAATGCCACACTCATGAATACACAATACTTGCAATATATATTTCATGCCCTCAGGTCTCCTACCAGGAAAATAACCTGCTTCATTCTGTGTCTTCTTTTCTTATCTAAGTTCCTGATACTTTCGTTTTGTCTTGCTCCATTTACTGATTGGCCTGCTAATTATCTATATGTCAATCTCCCTGAGTTGGAAGTTGGGTGTAAGGCTGAGGAATATGTGTGTGTGTGTGTGTGTGTGTGTGTGTGTGTGTGTGTGTGTGTGTGTGTGTGTGTGTGCTTGGATGTACCTTTAAAGGAGAAGATTCTAGAGAAACTCATATAAGGCCAGACTTGTAATTGTTCTATCAATATACATTATAGGCAGAGAAACAATTCAAGATAACAATAACATTCCATGATGCCTGTAGACAAAACAGTCATCTCGGAACACAGACAATAAAAGTTGACAAAGAATAACAAAGGGCTCCTCTATGCCAGAACCCACAAAGGAAGATGTCAATATTTTGTTTTTCTGCCCTTTGCCCCCTTGAGACCAAGTGTCCCAGAACAATACTGCTTTCAAGGGTAGCTATAGTAGTAAACAGAGACGCAAACATGGGAGATGTTGAAAGGAAATGAAATACGATAGCTCTTAAGAATATGAGCAAACTACCATCCACTACTTCCTGGAAGATTCATCTTTTTCCACTTAGAGTTCAGAGAGATGGAGTGATGGGCAGAATTGATTTTATAGTCAGACCATAAAATCCAAGTGTTAATGGTCTCTCCTAAAAATATCCACACATTGTAAGAACCTGGATCTTGGGTTTGATGTGATTATATTTTCTCTCTGTACTGTTGACAGATACTTGCTTTGTTTTTGGAGTTCTGGTGTGTGTGTGTGTGTGTGTGTGTGTGTGTGTGTGTGTGTGTGCGCGCGCGCACGTGTGCGTGCGTGCACAGAACTGGACAATTATGGTTTCAAATTCAGCCTTCAAGTTATGAAATTTATAGATGTAACATTACAACTCCCCCTTCCCACTTGTGAAAAGGCTGGATTGATATGTATCATAGACAATTGTATGTGTTCTAAAAATATTTGTTAAGCACATAAAAACACTGTGATTACAGGTTCTGAATCGCATTCATTTCTTTGTCAGAGGAATAAGTAGTAGGAATATTTTTCTTTTCTTTTTCTTTTGGTTTTAAATGGTAACATACATTTAGTGTTTTATAAGTCCTAGGTACTTAAAAACCTGAGGTAGTGTAATGACTCATTTAAAACTTATTCAAAAAGAGGTCACTGTTACTACACACTTTAAATATAATGTGACAGACTTGTAATTCACATTGATCGCAATAAAAATTATTAGAAAAGAGTTCGTCACTCTGAATTTTATTTGGCCAATGAAGATGAATGACATCTAGCATATAGCTTTTAGCATATAGTGTATAGAGAAGCTGTATAGTGAACAGTGCGCAAATCAAAACTAGTCTTAATTCTAGAGTTTTTTAATCCCTAGAAGAGCTCATGTTTGAAGCCAATACACTTTCTCTAGAGTTTTTGTTCTCCAATGCCAAGTCAGTGCTTCCCTAATTTTTTCTTGGCAAGCACATAAAGTACAAGGAACATTTATAAAGTTCAGGGGTGAGTTCTTGGAGGGGTTGATAAAGTTGCTTCTGTCTGTTGGCAAATTGTTCTAGGACTTTAGCTGCCTCAGGCTTTGTCCAGAAAACATAATGCTTGCAGAATCCTCTGTCCTGGAGGATAAGCAGTTTTAAATACCTTGAATCAAGAACTGCACAAACTTTTTACAACTCTGTGAAGAAGATGGTGTTTTGTCTAATGAGTCGGCTTCTCATTTATTCAGTCATTCATTCCTCTGTTTGCTACTGTATGAACAATTCTTAGCAGGATTGCTGTGGTATATGTTTAAATAAATGGGTGCAGCATTTTCAATGTGTGGTTGTATAGGTCCAAGCATACAAAAACTTTAAAGTTCATAGAAGTTTCATTCCTCTTGCCCCTACTGTATGGAGCTTTGAGAATTGATGTTAGATCTGAGGGAGGGAACAGGTGTTTTTGGTTAGACAAAGTCATCCCTGCTAATTACATTCTTTCTTTTTTGGGGGGGTCACACACATGAGTGCCCTATTTTGTTTTGTTTTGTTCTGTTTGTTTTTGGACCACACCCTGTCATGGTCAGGGGTTATTCCTGGCTCTGTGCTCAGAAATTGCACTGGATTGAGGGACCATATGGAACGCTGGGGGATCGAACTGTGATCCATCCTAGGTCAGTTGTGTGCAAGGAAAAGGCCTGCCTCTGCACCATTGCTCTGGGCATCTGCCCTGATTTTTTTTTTAAATAGTTACTCTCTGTCACAACCTGCAGTGTCACTTTTCTTAAGAATAGAATGAGGGGCCTGGGAGATAGCATGGAGGCAAGGCGTTTGCCTTTCATGCAAAAGGTCATCAGTTCGAATCCCGGTGCCCCATATGGTCCCCCGTGCCTGCCAGGAGCAATTTCTGAGCATGGAGCCAGGAGTAACCCCTGAGCACTGCCGCATGTGACCCAAAAACCAAAAAAAAAAAAAAAAAAAAAGAATAGAATGAGACTGCGGGGCATGTGAGTTGTCCTTGTTTACATCTAGTGAGACATAGAGTGGGTCCTTTTCTATTACTGTCTCATAGAAAAATAGGAAGCTTTAAAATTCCCAGCAACTTTATCTAGCAATGTATTGGCTGTTACTTCTGCACATGCTTCTTTTTTTCAACCAAGAACAAGCCAGAAAAAATGTGATCAGGGGCCAAAGAGATAGCATGGAGGTAAGGTGTTTGCTTTGCATGCAGAAGGATGGTGGTTCAAATCCCAGAGTCCCATATGGTCCCAGAGCCTGCCAGGAGCTATTTCTGAGCATAGAGCCAGGAGGAACCCCTGAGAATCACCAGCTGTGACCCCAAAAACTAGCCAATTAATCAATAAACTGTTTTTATAAAAAAGGATTTAGCATTATGACTATGGTCATGTTCATTGTTATATTTTTTATTATTATTTTTTTGTTTTGTTTTTTGGGTCACACCCAGCAGCGCTCAAGGGTTACTCCTGGCTCCAGGCTCAGGAATCACTCTTAGCAGGCTCGGGGGACCATATGGGATGCCGGCATTCAAACCAATGACCTTCTGCATGAAAGGCCAATGCTCTACCTCCATGCTATCTCTCCAGCCCCTCATAATATCTATTTTTTATGGATCACACCCAGCAACGCTCAGGGGCTACTCCTGGCTCCAAGCTCAGAAATCGCTCCTGGCAAGCACAGGAGACCATATGGGATGCCAGGTCTCGAACCAATGACCTTCTGCATGAAAGGCAAATGCCTTACCTCTATGCTATCTCTCCGGTCACAGTCATATTCATTGTTATGTTATAATCATGGTTATGGTTATAATTTTGGTAAGGTAAACACTGGGATTAGGATTACTTTTAGGATACAGTTAGATTTAGGGTAAGATTTTGAGTTAAGGGCTGAAAGATGTTTCTTTACTTTTATTTTTTTCTATTTTTAGTTTTTCAGTCACTTCCATATGAGCTCACATGCTAGTCTAGCTTTTTGCTCAGGGGCTACTTTTAGCAGATCTCAGAGCACCCTGCAGTGCCAGGGACTAAACTCAGACCTCCTGCATTGGAACATCTGCCCTCAGCCCTCATCTATGTCTTTGGTCCAAAATAAACTTCTTTGATCCCTAATGTGTACTTAGAGAAAATACTATGTAAGCATAATATTTTAAAGTATTGAAAGTTTTTCCTTTCTTGGTTTTATTGGGGTGCAGCTGTGCTCACAGTTTATTCCTCTCTCTATACTGAGGGGTACTCCAAGCAGTACTTACGGAGAACAGATGTGGTTAACGGGATCAAAAAGGCATTGGTCAAATGCAATGCCAGCTCCTTCATCTCTGTATCATCTCTCCAGTCTGAAAGCTCTTCAATTTTAAGAGCAAAATTAAGAAGGCGCCACTACACCTTGGAGCCCATGATGTATTAGCAAGAATAAAGAAAGATGAAAATATAATATATGAAATAATTTGACTCATTATTCGCAAAATTATAGTGGCGTGTGCAAAGCATCCAAAAATCATGCAAATATATTGTTAAAGAATGATTATTATTGCTTTTTCTCCAGAATGCATGTAGGAGACTCATTTCTGCTTCTCTTCTTTAAGTATAATGGAAAATTTTGGAAATTATGCAATGATCATTTGTAGAAAGGCTCTGAGCTGGGGGCCAGAGATGGCCACTTGGTTGGGGAATTTAGGACTTAAGAAACCATGCAGTGAATTAGAATCCCTCAACTATTTACCAATGACAAGAGATTCACTCATTCAACAACAGAAGACACTCAAGTAGATGCTTTCCTTGCCTCTGAGTGGCACCGACAGAGATCAAGGAGTCTTGCTGGCACCCAAACACCCAGCAAGTGTTTACTTCCTCTTTATGCCAATGTCTCTTACCCCTATCTTGAGATCATTTTGAACTGGGCTTTGTTTATTTTATTTGGCGGCAGGGAATCCCCAAAGCATTGCTCAGAAGGCTCAGGGAAAACTTCTGATGATAATCTGCCAACTGTGCCCCAGGTAATAAGTGCGGTTCCAAGAATATAGAATATAGGCTCACCTGGTATTAGGGGTTACCAGAGCCACAATTCATGGTGTGGTTTGGTTTCATAGTCATGTCTGCTGGAGGTCAGGGCAGAGGATCTATTTTATACTCTTTTGTAGATCTATAGTTTTGACGATGTTTATGACTTTTTTTGACTTGCCATGGATTTAAAATATTATGGAACACTCAGGAGTGTCATTTCATGAATCATTGTACATAGATTATTCTCATCACTTTCATATGCAAAGTTCTAGTACCTTTCCACTCCAAAGACCCGCTTCCATATCCCTCCCACCCAAACGGGTGCTCTTTCCCTTCAGTTAACACCTTATCTTTCTCCAAGTTTGAGAGTCAGTTTCATTGTTTTGGTGTATTTGCCAGTTTCAAAGACGATACTTTATATTTCATAAAATATCGCTGACTCCCAGTGAAAACAGTAATTGAATTTCAGTTACTGAATCACAAGTCATAGCAACTTGACGGAGTAATAATATGTATGCTTTCTTGGTTTGGTTTGATTTTGGGGGACATACCCAGTGGTAACTAGGTAACTAGGTAACTTACTCCTGACCTCATTCAAGGATCACTCATGGTGTAGCACAAAGGACAATATGGCATGCTGGGGATCAAATCTGTGTGAGCAGCATGCGAGATAAGCACCCTCCCTACTGTAATATTGCTCTAATAGTAAAATATATTTGTTCTTACTATATCAAATAACTTAGTTGAGTTTTGGCTTTAGTAATGCCTGTAAGATGATACTACTCTTTTAGTTTCAAAACAACTGTCACATAATAAAATTATCTGTGGATTCTATTGGGAAGGCAGACCCAGCTTTACTCTTTCATTATTGATTTGTGTCAATAAGTGTCTCCTTCCTTGGGGTTAGGACTCCTGGACCCAAAACAGAAAATGTCTAGGTCCATGGGCAAGGAGGACCCTGAAAGTAGCTTCTGCTCCAGAGGGCTCAAGATCCTTTACTTGGTCTTTTATTATGAGGGCCACATCCAGCAGTACCTCTAAGGCCACTATTAGCATTTTCCAATCCAGCACTATGAATGTTCTTGTATAAAGCTGGGACATGCCAGGACCACCCTAGCACTCCTTTGAAGATCATAGCTGTATTTTTGTTTTCTGAAATATTTATATAGATATTCTCCTCCTGATCTTGAGCCCTTCACTGATTTTTTTCTTCTTATTTTACTATCAAGATAGATAAAGAAACTCATCACCTTCCATGGCCACTATGGACTATTTTCCAGAATCTTCTTTCTCCTTTCTCTTTCATGGCCACTGTGTGAGGTTAAGTGGTTGCAAAGACTTCCAGCTGGAAAGCTTCAAGTCCAGTTTCCAATTGTCTGGAAACTTTCCCAGAGTTTAGAATCTGGGCATTGCTTCAGTGTTTCTTCCTTTAATGTTTTATCTGGGAATGAGTGGAAGAGTTGGTGAGATGACTGACTAGGATGAGCACATGAGTTGCCTTCAGGAAGCCTTCACCCATAGTGCCTTCAACTTGAAGAAAGAGAAATGTCTGTGGCACTGCCTGGTGTGTCTAAGAGAGGGTGAGGAACGTATCAAACATAGTAGCTTTTTCATACTTTTAGTGAGCATGAATTATGAATTTCTTAGCGAAATTCTTTTTTCTCAGAGGAAATACACCCGGTGATGCTCAGGGGTTACTCCTGGCTATGCACTCAGAAATCACTCCTGGCTTGGGGGACGATTTCTTACTCTGATATTCAAACCACCGTCCATCCTGGATTGGCTTGCAAGGCAAACGCTCTACCACTGTTCTATTGCTCTGGCCTCATTAGATAAATTTTTGATTAATATCTATCAACTTGTATCAGGGCTACCTACCCTTTAGTGAAAAAACTGCATTAAGAAAGATCACCCATCTCCTGTTTTTAAAGAAAAAAAAAGTGACCTTGAGTACCAGTCCAGTCTTGGAGTTAGCAAATTTCTGAGAAGAAATCTCTAGTTTCAGCCAGTTACAGGAAATTGATTCAGTAGATATAACCTTGACCCTAAGTCCAAAATACATATTAATTTACATATCCCCTTGCTGTATAATTAAATGCTAATGGTACATGTGCTATAAGAGCAAATGGATAGTCCATATACACACACAACCAACACTTTAATACCCATTGCATATTCTTCCTCAAAGTTTATCCCTTAAAGAAATTTACCCCCCAAATCCAGGATGTGATTCTATTTTGACAGTGCTCCATATACATCTTATATGCATACTTTCTCTTAATAGTTCTCTGCCACTGTGTAGACTGTCCTCTCATTGCATCCTTTTCTAATGGCAAAGAATTGAGATGGAATAATACCTGCACTGTGAATTGTGACATATTCTCCTGACTGGCTTCTTGCATTTAGAAGACAAAGAAGCTATTTTGCCCCCACTGGAGGCTTCTTTTATATCATTTTCTGAACCTGAAATATTGACAATTTCACTCAATCTAAGTCCTATGTTTCCACTGAAATGCAGAATATGATGGGTTAATTCCAAGACTCGGCTGATGGGCAAATAGTTTTCTAGTGGGAATGGTAGTGGGAGTTATCTATAACCAGCAGAAGCTCACCTGGATCCTCCTTTGTCTTGAGATTCCAAAGGGAGTCAGGTACTTATTCAAGATTGCCCCCATCTCTGTGGATTATATATCTAATATATCTATAACATTTAGACTAGTCAAAATGAACAAGACCAATTTAATACGAACACTGCACAACTTTGGAAAGAAATACACAGGGATTAAATAAGATGAGGGACGTAGATGACATAAAGTGACTTTTGTTTTTTTCTCAGATTTTCTCTTGTGTTTTTCTATGTAGTGATGTGATAATATCCTGCCTTGTTATGACAATCAGAAAATGGAAAAAGTAAATTGAAATGGTATAAACTAGATATGTAAGATACACTAAAATTGCGTAAAATAAATAGCAGTGACAAGCAAATTTATAGTCGAAGAATATTTCTTTGGTCCTGTTTACTTTCTTCCTGGGGTCACTTCCCCTGAATAGTGACAGCCATTCAAAGAGGATTTAAAGAGCAAAGAGTGTTTTGCTTTCAAAGCACTGCCATAAGCACTTGTTAGCACCCAATGTCTCAATCAGATGGGTAGAACTTGAGTTTTTAATTTATTTCCAAGCTGAGATGAGAAATGAAGCTGAGTAATAAAAAAGGCTTATGTTGGGGGCAGGAGTGATATAGCACAGTGGTAGGGTATTTGCCTTTCACAGGGCTAACCCAGGATGGATGAAGCATCCCATAGGGTTCCCTGAGACTGCCAGGAGTGATTCCTAAGTGCAGAGCTAGGAGTAACCCCTGGGCTCTGTTGTATGGGCCAAAACAAAAAAAAATGGCATATGTTTTGTTGAAGATCATAATGGGACGGTGAAGTCCTGGGCATGATTTTGAAACACAGGAGATCAGAGAGGCTTAATGATAGGACATAAGGCATGGAATTAGCAAAACTCTCCTTCTGAGGTACTACCCTCCATAGACTGGTCCAACCACTGCACCCTGGAGATGGGAAGTGGGGTTTAATTTCAGATGCAAAATTGAAACTGAGAACCAAAGCTGGTAGGACAGGGGAGCAGCTTTTGGGATGATAGTGGAAAATATTGACAAACTGGTAGTGACGATGGTGGAACACCATTGTAAGACCAAAACGCATATTGAGTCTATTATAAATCAGGATGCCTAATTAAAAACAATAATAGTTATAAATAAATAGAAGAGTCTAGAAAAATAATATGAGATTAAAGTGCTTGTTTTGTATGCAAGTGACAATATTTTGATCCTTATACCACTTACAGTTCCCTAAGATGGCCAGGAATGATAACTGAGTACTGCTGGATATGGCTCCAAACAAACAAATAAAAATAATATAAGAAATAAATAAGTAAAATCCCATATACAGAAAAGTAGGAGAAAATAGCAATAACTGTCAAAATATTTGAGGCATCATATGGCTGCTTCTTATATCAATCATACCAGCTTTCTACATTTTAGAGTCTTGCATCATAAAAAGTGAAATAAACATTTGAAAAGGAAGCTCAGAGAATTTAAGTCGTGCTCACATCGAGAGACCAGAAAATGCAGGTGCAAGATTTCAAGACAGTATGCCTGGGCTTTGGCCTTATTCTCTTATCATTTCCACATTCTGCTTTCTAAGTAAGTGCTTAAAAGAATTGCAAGGTGGCAGCTAATATTGCAGTTCTGTGGTGCTTTCCAGCTAGACTGTGAGGAACTCAAGGTAGCTACATAACTGTCAGATCCTCCCCCCCAAAAAAATCATGCTCAAAAAAGAACCTTCACAGTCACTTCTAAAGAGCACAAAGAGGAAAAATATCCTCAAGCAAAGCCTGAGGTCCAAGGCAGAGGAATTCAATTTCTGTCTTTTCCCTGGGCAGAGAGCAAGAAGGAAGATCTAGTATGGCATTAGCTGCCTTCAACATTTTGGCCGCTATTGTAGTGGGAGCTGCCTTGTTTCCACTTCTGATCAAGTCTATGCTGTCCAGTAACCCAACTACAAAGTACCTGATAGAGTGATTGTAGGCACTGGCAGTGGAAGGAGGAAGAATCCTGCATATCAACTCCCTGGAACGACTACCATTTTGGACATCCCCATCAGGGCCAGTCTCAGGCTAGTTGCAGGGGCTAGGCTATGCCTTTGCAGAACTGAAAGGTTAAAAATCTGTGTTTCAGCCACTGGTTATGTGCAAAGTGACTGCTAGTGTGTGGATTATGCTGTTCTATGACCTTTCCAGAATGGAGACTTCTTCACAAATGTCATTGCACCAGCTCATAAGCTCAGGAATAGCATAGAAGTCTAAGTTGGGGGTCTGTGCAAAGCTTGGGGAAAAGGGCTATACTGAGGAATCAGGACAGAATTTCAGTGGATTTGCAGCCAGTCCTGAATATTCTTTCAGAGGAAAATGGACGCTTTCCTGTCTTCTTGTGTTCACTACTTTTCATTACAATTGTATATTTCTATATACATTGCCTCTACATTTTTCGAAGGCTGGCGTGTGTTCTGTTTCCTTACCCCAGCAATGGATCTGGTATAAGAGAGAATGCAATACTTTTGCAAAAGTAAAAGATATTAGTGAATAAGAGGAGGATTTAAGTGTCAGTTCCCACATTTAGTGTGAGATTTAAAAAGATCTCAAAAGACTAAGACAATGGGTACAGGAAAGATGGTTGATTTGGAGTACATTTTAGGTTAGATTTTCCAGAGAAATAGAGTCAGTAGAATAAAACAGACACGGATTTCAATTCACTGTAAGAAGTTGACTGGATTGTTAGAACTGGAAGATATCATGTTGAGTGAAGTAAACCAGAAGACAAACAGGATGGTCTCACTTATTATATGAAATAATGGTAGTATATAAAATAATGGCATTGAGAAGTGTAATGTAGCAAAGAGGGGAATCCTCGATCACTCTTGACTTCATAATTTAGGGGGTAAAAGGACAGTAAAAGATAAATAATAGAGCTTTCGTATTTGGGAAGACTTAATTATCATTTTAATTTCCTCACTAATCATGGGTCTGTTCAAATATGCTAGATAATATTTGTTCAAACTTGAGCTGTTCTAAGAATCCAAGAATTAATCCATTTCTTCCAGGTTCTTTTGTTTTGTCTCATAGAGTGTCTCAAAGTAGTTTCTGATTACCCTTTAGATTTCTCTAATAATATCTGTAATGATATCCTTCTTTTCTTTCTAATTTGGTTTATTAAGTTTATTTCTCTTTCTTTGTGAATTTTGATAGTGCTTTTGGTTTTGGGGCCACACCCAGTAATGCTCAGGGGTTACTCCTGGCTCTGTGCTCAGAAATTGCTCTTGGCTTGGGTACAATATGGGACATCAGGGGATCGAACTGCAGTCAGCCACGTGCAAGGCAAAGCCCTAATGTTGCACCACCACTCAGGCCCCTACTTAGCTGCATTTTAATTTTAACAAGCAATAATCAACAGCATGGTCTTCTTTCCCTTACTCAAACTTTCTTCTCCTTTAAGGAATTTATCTAATCCCTCTGTCAAATGAGAGTGGCTTACTTGACAAGCAGTATTTTCTTTGGTCTGTGCAAATTTGTGTATGTTTTTGTATTTGTGTGTGTGTGTGTGTGTGTGTATGTGTGTGTGTGTGATGGTGCTATTTGGACCTCAGCTTCTTGATTTTATAGCCTCACTGTTCTGTGGAAAGAATGAGACAATGAGAAGTGAGGCCATTTTGTTTTTATTAGAGTGAGATAATCTTGAGCAAGTGGTTTGGCCTTTTTTTTTTAAGTTCCATTCCTATATTTTTATTGTGGGCAAAGTGAATTACAAATCTTTCACAGTAATATTTAAGGCACATAGTAGTATTACCACCACCAGTGTTGTTCTCCCTCCACCCCTGTTTCCATCATGTATCCCACTTCTCCCTCCTCAAACCCCCCATACCATAATGATAGTGCAACTGTTTCCCCCCATGTACAGCTTGATGTAGATTGGATATCATTTCTGTTGTCGTTGACTTTGGATTTTGTATTCAAGTTTGATCATTTTTTATTTCCACCAAATGGACATATGACTGTCTGATCTTGGTACCATCCATTTTTCTCCCTTCAATTATGTTGCTGATCTCAGTGATTTCAGTAATAAGGCTCTATTGGAGATATATGAAGGGATATGGGAGGAGTCCATCTAGCTGCTGTAAGCATCCCTTTGGAAGAAGAAAGGGGAAAGAAGAAAAAAGAAAAAAGTAGCAAAATAACACAAAACAAAAAAAAGACAAAAACAAAATATTTATCTCATAGAATGAAAGATTAGTGAAAATATTTATACATTTACTTTAACACAGAAAATGGAAAGGTATAATTTATAGTTTTTAATGTTTTTTTGGTAAAATTAGGTTCAAAATTTTCTTATTATCTTAAAAATTTTCCCACAAATCAAAACATTCAATATTAGTTATATATTTATGCTATGAAAATAAAGCTTACTTTTGTATCATATCTATCATAAGGATTAAACTGTTTTTATATTTTCACTTATGTATGCTTAAACTAATAAAGACATGAATGTCAATGCTTTATATAAAAATAAAAGAAAAAGCATAATTAGACGATTGATAATAAGTTTTCATTGATCTAGTGTTTTCATTTTCTAAATACATGTATTAAATATGTCTAAGAAAA
>PVKC010010974.1:0-12942 GCA_004027635.1 Crocidura indochinensis
CTGAGATTCTCCCAACCTCAGGAACAAAATCCAAGGATGAGTCATGAACGAGGGGGGAATAAAAGCATAAAACTTCGGAGTTCAGCCCTTCCTGTGCTACTTTCTTCCTCTGCCTGCTTTCCAGGAGCAACTTCGGCCATCCTGATAACCCTTCAGCAATTCTGTTTCCCCCTTCTGAATCTGGGAATTGAATATTTTAGGGTCGCCCTGAGAATAAAGGACTTACAGGCACGTGGGAAAATAGCTCCATAAATATTAGTGAAAATTATTAGCAGGATGGCTTTAATGGGCTACCTGGGCAAGTGTGGAGCTTGGGCATCCATCAATTGTGAGTCCGCACCCTGCCAGCCGGCAGACACTTCCACCAGGCCACTTAACAACCTGTTTCTGATCAATGATTTACTGCTTGTGCTTCTCTGTTAATGAAGTGTAATTGGCAAGCCCGAGATGTAACACCACAGCCAAACACACTCAACCATCGGAAAATGACACCGGGGTCTCCTGAGCAATGCTGCATTGACATGCTGGAGCATCCAGTGCTCAGAGAAGACCACTGGGCCTAGCTGACTAGGCAAGTGATTCATTTCAAGGAGGATAGCCCACTCCCTGCCAGTATTTTTCCTCTCCATAAAAATTAACTCTCGGATGGGTTGCCAAATGGCTCTAGTTAATGGGTTTTTGAGTGAGGACTAAATTTTATTCCAACGTATCAGTGTCAGCACTGAAATCACATTTTTATGGACACTGCAAATGCATACTGCAGCACCAACCACCTTTCCCAGGACTGCCACACAGTGGATAGACTTGTACCTGCTGAGATACCAAGGGTCTTGAAAAGGGTAAGCTTTGAAGATTGGGTTGGGATCATGCTTCTGCTTTGTTAGATACCTGGCACCCCATATGACCCCTTGAGCACTGCCAGGAGAGTCCTGAGTGGAGTAAGCCTTGCCCAGTAAGGAAGGAAGGAAGGAAGAAAGGAGGAAAAGTATGGAGGGAGGGAAGGGGGCAGGAAGAATGGAGGAAGGGCATAACCCTGGTGGAGGTTGATTTCATATTGGCCAGATCTTGGGCAGAGTCTAACTCTAAGGAAATATTCAAAGAATGGTAGCTACTGCTGTTATTCAGTTGCCATTACCTCTAAGTTTAAGAGTAAAAATAAAGTTAGAGAACTCTCCAAAGAACCACCCAATCCAAATAAATCAATGGATCAAAGAGTGTTGATGGTCAAATGGACTTATGCAATTCCATTTTGCTCCTGAGCCACCCTGGGTTGAATGGAGCAGACAAGAAAGTTGAATTTGGCTACAGGAAGAATAGGTTGTCTCATTCCTGTGTTTGACAGCCAGTCTCTCTTTAAGCATCAAGTGTTTATAGGACACTCAGTTGCATGCTGTAGACAACTGTACATATGTGGCGGAGTGGGTGGTAATAGGTTTATTGTGAACACAGACTTATGTGGTAGATACTCAGGTATTTATGCTCGTATGTATGCAGTGGACACTCAGTTGGATATAATGAACATTTAGAGATTTGCCGAATGACTAAAGAATACCAAGGGATGTGGGGGCAAGAAAGTGCTTAGGCTTTCCAATGGAGACCTGAGTTTTTGTGGGCATTTAGTGTTGGGCAGAGGTACTATTAGATCATTTTCACACTTGAATTTTTAGAGATTCCTAGAGTTAAATATCCTAGAGTTCAGAAGAGATTTTGATTTCTCTTTTCTGAATTCAGGAGACCAGAAGGTCAAATCCAGGCTTTAAATGTTCTTAACTGTGTGGTATTGGAAAAATGAGTCTTCCCCTGAAATGTGGATTCTAAAGATGACTTATAAGTCACAAAACCAATACAAGGGTCAGCATGGGTTTAAAGTTAGTCTCTCTGATTCAGAATTCCATACTCACAGGGATTTAGGTGGGGAGCACACACAGCTCTTCTAGAGGCATGAGTATAAATAAGAAAATGTACAATAAAACTCGGTTCCGTTCAACCTGTCTCTACTATGGCAATTTTTAACAAGAAGCTTTAGGATATTCAACATCCATGGACACTGGATTCTAAGAGTAATTGTGCACAAGTTAATTCTTTGCATCTCTGAAAGAATGAATCTAACTGACCTCATGTCATTGAAGAGACCACAGTAATATTGAACATGTACTGAATATTCATATGACTTAGACTCATTGTTAGACACTTTCTGGGCTCTGCTTGATTTGGCAGCACATATACAAAATAAATGCTTACTTGGAAATGCTGATTTTAATTCTTAGAAGATACTGGTACTAATCCATTTTATAGAAAAGGAAACAGATCTGGAAAGTTTAGATTATTTCCAGACACACAGCTAAAATTTTGTGAGGAGACTCGAGTAATCTGATTCCAGAGCCTGTGCTATGAATCTCTATGATATTTTAAAAGAACAAAACTGTCCTGGGAAAACAGTAGTTGCTTTATCAAGAGATATCAATGCTGGGCTGGTGAAAGTCCAAAGGGCTGGCGTACAACTTTGCATTCAGGAATCCAGAATTCAGTTCCTAGCCTTGTGTGATCCCCTGAGTACAATCAGATTTGGTCCAGAAAAAGGATAAAAGAAGGGAGACAATCATTGAATAAGTGAATGAATGGAAATCAATTTATCCAGGCAGGCACAGCAACTTTGTTTGGAAACACAATGGATGCCTGATGGTCTAAAGCAACAGAAGAAGCTATAGTATCTCTTATCCCAGGGGCTCTTGCATGAATCAGAATTAATCTGGGGTAATCAGTTTTGCAGTGAAAATCACTCTATAGTTGTGTATCAGGAGAGATAGGTAACTATTGGTACAATACTTGATGAATCCTTCTTAAACAAATCCCTGAGCACACACTCTTCGTGATCCCTTCCCATAACAATAAAATGCAAAAATAAATTCTGGAGCACCTCCTAGGGGCTAGAAAGTATAGTACCTTTCTAATTAATATCTTTCCTTACCGCCATTCATTCCAAGAATATGTACTGAATCCATAATAAATTTACTGGAGAGTGTGAAGTTTAAAATGTATGCATGTATGTATATGTATATATTGTGTATACAAGCACACAAGCTTGTACACAAGCTGCAAACAGAGGTTGTTCCCTGTAGTGAATGAGGCTCTTTGGAAGAAAGCAATATTGTCAATACCTGACCTGCCCATATTCTGGGTATACAAACTGGGTATACATATCTGATGGCTTCTAGTATTTGGTGAATAGTCAGTCACCTTAGTCTCCTCCATCCTGAGATGGGATCATCCCGAGGTTCAAATTTTATATTAGCTCTAATCTCATAGGAATTAAGAACCCACAGTGTAACTCTATATCACTCGCTATTCTTTTCTTCCTCTCCCTTCCCAACATCTCCAGAGCATTTTAATAAAATATCTTTTCAAACACTAGATTTTCAGAGTCTGTCTCAGGTTAGCTTCAGGGATAACCCAGACTAAGAGATTTTATGAAGCAAGAATTATGTGCAGGCTTCACATGGAAAAGAACTGAGGTTTAAACTGATGAGTATTTTCCCCAAACCCTCCCCATGGGAATCTAAGACCAACATCAGTTTGTGAACCTGCATGCAACTCAGGTAACCTTGGGGACAGTTCCAAAGGGAACCTCTTTCCAGAGATCCTCTGCTACCTACTCCAATGTTGCCAAACACTGTTCATTTCTCTCCCACAGATAAAACACCAGGTAGCACTAAGTGGTGAATAATTCACATCGCTCATCTTTATTAATAGGCATTGAGGTTCATTGAGTGCCAGGTGCTGAACCATGCCATGCAATAAATATTAACTCAGGACAATGACACGGATCATTACCTTAGATGCTTGGTGTGGAAATGGAGGCAGATACCTATCCTCCTCTGATAGAACCACTGAAGGGAGACAGGAGAAGAGGATTTAAAAAAGAACTGTAGAAGCCAAGAAAATAGAGGAAAATAGTTTTGGCTGGAAAACTGCCAATCAGCAGAATGCAAGTCAAGATGGCATCTTTGTAGTTATGAGAACAAGCCAAAAGGCTTGTTCCTGAAACGCTCGGACTTTTATCTTGTCATAACATTGAACATTTATGCTTGCTTGGGCCTGGCTTTGATCCCAAGAGCCTAAAGAAGCACAGTTTTCAATAAATCGGGTTCCAATCTTAGGGTAGATCCAAGGTCCCTTGCCTGTGTGTCCTCATTTCCCTCATTACAGGGACAAATAAGGCAAAATGTAACTTATGTTCCCAAGTTCTTCTGAAAGTCTCATTAGACCTTTCCTCTTTCTACCCCTCACCTACCTATGAGTCATTCTTAACCAGCCTAATCTCTACTCACAAATACCCAGAGGATAATCTGCTACTGCTGCAGGCAGCCAAGATGCCAGAGACTTCTGCTTCCTGTTTTGTATGGAATATAGAATATGTCTTAACTCACTTCTAACAGAACATAGGGCATCACCTCTGAGGTAAGAACATAAGGTGCCCACTTCTGTCTTTTCACTCTGAGGAAATGTGAACTGCCCTGTGAAGACATGCATATGGCAAGAAATGGAGGCAACCTTTGGCATCTGCATGTCAATGAAAAACCCAAATCCTTGGTCCTATGTAGACCTGTGTAGAGCCAAATCCCACCAATCATGGGACTGAATCTGGGCCTTTATCCCAGAGTCTAAAGTAACCCAAGATTTACTGTAAACTCAATTCAGACTTAATCCCTCACACAGTCTAGGATCTCTTCTCTCTGACTCAGCTCTTTGGTCTTTAAGATGCTCAGCCTGACATCAACCTTCCTGCCTCAAAACCCCTCAGCCTACTACAGCCCCAAAATGTACAATGTTTCCTATTCCCAGGGCTTGTGTCTGGAAGATTCTATTCATTGCTTACATTTTCATTGTGGGTATCTTTACCTGACTCATACCCCTATGAAATGCCCTATTAAACTTCTCTAAATCACATGCATCTTTTCACAGTATCTTTTCCAGATTTTGCTTACTTAGGGATGCCTTGAATGATTTTTTTTAAGAAAAGTAAATAGTTTCATTCAGAAAATATGAGAAAGAGGCAGGGAGTTTTATGAAATCAAGGGAGAGAAATTTCCTAGTTGGAATGTGAATTTTCTACAGAAAACAGTGTCTTCTGGATTAAGTTTTACTATCTGGACCCTGAAATCATGAGGATAGAAATCCTGGATGACTTGTTTGATCTACCAGTTTCTGCTTCAGTTCCCCAAGAGCATCTACCTGCACAAACCAGGCACTCAGTAAGGAAAGAAATTTGTTCTATTCATATTTCAAAAATAATGAAGTTCAGAACGTTGAAATAACTTACTTAAGGACACACACGCCAGATTTGTCATTGGACAGTATAAAGGGTTACTGTTTTTCTGCAATCCTGATACCTCAGGCCTGTATTCTCCTTTTTTTTCTTAAACTACAGGCTGCTGAAAGGACTTGCCCTAAACTCCTATTTCTCAAAAATGCCCAAATAATAAGAATCTAAAAATGTATTTGTCCAAGCCTAACATACCCTTAGATCATGTTTTTCAGGAACCTTAGTAGTTCTACACTCTGAGTGCATCCCTCTTGGATTTAGAAAATCCTTTTGGAACTGTCAATGGTGACCCTATTTAGCAGAGGTACGATCCCAGCAGAAAGCATAACTCTTGTGATAACGAGCAAGCATCTAGCATGTGGGCTTTTTCAATTTTCTCCTCTGTTCCAGAGGACATGAAGTTTCTTTTCCTCTTTTTTTTCTGGTCTCTGTACACTAAGACAGTAATACTCAAACTATGACATGAACCAGTAACATCTCCATTCCCTGGGAACTTGCTAGAAATGTAAATCCATACGCCCTGCAAGAGGGGCTCAGAAATTCAGGTTTCCGCAAGCTCATGGCTGATTCTGGTAAATTTTGTGATCTGAGAAGTACTGAAGGACACATGTAGATGCAGGACTTAAGCCCTCAACCATCTTGCTTCACAAACTCGAGAACCATTACAGAAGAGGTGAGGTTAATAAAAATAGAGATTGGGATTGATTTCTGAGCAAAGATCAGAATTTAGAGAATGATGGACTTTGTGAGAAAGAAAGGAGAGAAACAGAAATGTGAGTCAGCAACTATAGCCTTTAAGGAGACTTGGAAGGACCACCAGAATAAGAGGGGAAAAGCATGAGTGAGAGTCATTATTTTGGAAGGTAGGGATAAAAAGAACATAAAGTGTGGGGTCCTGGGTTCTGAACAAAGATGAACACCATTTTGTAAGGATCACATGTTGTCAGCCACTGTTGCCGATAGCCAGCGTCTCTATACAGTTTTTTCTTCATGGGTTTCAAGAGCCTTTCACGGGAGAGTGGGACACGAAGCAGACGGAAAAATGGAAATATTATAGTAGAAATGAATTACCACACACGATGTACGGGGACTTGCATCTATGAAGACGAAGACAAATTTATTGATTCTGCTGAGTGACTTTTAAAGTTGATTCTGGACTGCAGAGTAATTTTCTTGGGGGATCAAAGAAGATGGGAGCTGGTTGGAGGAGCACAATGGAAAGGGCTAGCTAAAATCTACATATTAAAGAACCAAATATTGAGGGTGAAAAGGAGTTTGTTGTGGGTTGGTTTTTGTTTTGGGTAAAGCAGAGGGAGCTAGGTAATTTTCAGGAAAGTGGGAAATTCTTTGAGTAAGCAGACTAGTAATTTTCAGGGAAGAGAGAAAATGTTTTAGAGTTTTGGGGAAAAACTGAAAATTGCTTTCATCCTAAGCTGAATTTTGGGGAAAACATGATCTTGGCGCCGGGGTGGCACAGATCAGAGAGACTGGTCAGTGGAGGAACTTTTGGCGGGAGTTTGATACTGTCCTCCTTTGTTAGAAGGAGAAATACTGAGGCCTGATTTCTAATGGTCAAAAATAAAGAGAGATATAGTCACAACCACGTAGAATTAATGCCAAACACTCCATGCAAAAGGGTCAACTGATTGACTTCTCTTAGGCAGGCCTTTTGGGCAAAATTCCTTTTTAGAAGTGCAGTGCACCTGGGAAGGCTAGGGAGCACTTCTGGTGTCTGCTTTTCCTGAGTGGGGTGTGACAAGCCACATGTTAGGCTTTCTCAAGACTGTTTCCATTAACACCAACACAACCTACCTGGCCATATCAGATAGCCTATCTGAAAAGGACACAAGGGGCAGTAGGAATGTACCCTGGACAACAGCCAATTATTTTAAAGATCATCAGAAGCTAGAACCTCCCTTTATCCTCTTCCTATATGATCTATTTGTGACTGTGGGCATAGTCATCTTCTCTGGGAGACAGCCCTGAATTGTCAGTCTGGGGCTTGTGGCTGATGGAATAGTCTTATTTAACTTTACTTCAATTGTGGGGTCTCGTTCTTCTACTCTGGACCCTAACACAAAGAAAGTCTTCATACAATCCACCAGCCAGTTTAATGATCTATAAGAAATCTTTGGTGCACCAGCCTGCTTCCTCCAAACCATCATCTTTAGAGCCACAAGTAAATGATAGATATGATGTGTTTGCTCTATGCTCTCTATTCTCCACAACCACTGATGACCTATTTTCTTGGAAACTTTGTCATACTTCCTCAATATACCTGTTGTATGCAACTCTTAAGTGCTAGGTTCTTGGAGAAGCATTTTCTCACACCTGTTCTCATATAGATGGACAACAACACTCCCTTGTAAGTCTAAGATAACTTCATACACACAAGGAAGTGGACAGGGGACAAGGTCTCAGAACTGGCTATGGGTGTATAGGAAGCATAAATCCAGCTGTAGAAGTAATAATTATAACTTAGTAATAAGTAACTTAAAACAATAAGTTAATAATAACTAACTATAATAAGTTAATAATTTAGTTAGTTAATAAAATTAAAATTTTAACTTAGCAATAAATTATTCAAACCCTGTAGCAAATCCCTCTATCCTGAGCTAAATACTCCCTGAAAAATGACCCCATTGTTGGCTAGGTGAGCAGATTGTCCATGCACTCCTGGCCAACTTTTGAATTCCCTGTGCGACCTGTGGATTCCTTCTGAATCTTGAGTCATTAGCCATGGCACACATCCTTAATGAACTCGCAGCCCCAGTAATATCATTTGTGTGAGTGTGTGAATTCTCCAGGGCTTCCAGAAACCTGATTCATAAGCTGATGGTGCCTGTGTGTGACATGGTTCACACACCTCACTTTTGTTCATGCATTCATTCACTCACCATGCTTGTTAGAGCCTCAGCTCTGCTCATATTGAGAGGCAGAGTGGATGAGACCATATTTGTTCAGAGGGACTCCAGCAGAAAGAATGCTCTCTCAAGAAGAACAGGGCAGAGAGATAAGGGCCTCAGACACAGCGTGTGAAGTGTGGGGCTATGTGAGCTTAGTGCAAATCTCTCAGAGGGGCTGGGCATCTTCAACCCATTGTCATGCACTGACATCCCAGATGTGGATGCTTCTACGAGCCTCAATTAACCGCTGAAGGAAAGCTGGGTCAGGGTAAGAGCTCAGAAGACTACATCCAGTGCAAGGCTTGCAAGTTCAAGAACCTGAATTTGATCCCTGGTACTTCTGGTCTCCCTTGCATCTCCAGGTGTGACTCTGTTGGCTCCTGAGCAACATTGGTGTTGATTAGTTGGCCCCCAGAATAACTAGACCTTACCAGAATAACATTGATGCATGCAAGGTTTGAGCTATCTAATTCTGTTGGCTGAAAATTTCCAGGACTGGTTCCCCACAACAAACTAAAAAATGAAGAGGACAATAGTCGTTCATCACTCCTGAAGTCAGACGTGCTAAGGGATGGATAAATCTATTGGGAATGCTGAAGTGTTGGAGGAGAGAATGATCAGGTAAAAAAAGAGTCTAATGGTGGAGGCTGGTCATGCTGTTTGAAGGACCAGCAGCCTTACAGGGTCTTCCTCAGCCTGACCACCATGTCTTCCCTTCCAATCACACCATGATGCAGTACAGCAGACATAATCAACTAATCAACTACTCCCTCCACCAGAATGTGAGTTACCAGGGCCAGGCCTTTTTGGTCTCTTTCCTGCCTCCTTCATCACTTGATTTGTGCTTGTTCAGCACATAACTGCTGAATAACAAGACTAGACTAGACCTTAGAGCAAGAGACACAGAACTTTAAACTGGGGTAGGAGGAACTAAGGTTCATGTCTTACATGTGGCTGACTCCGGCACCCTGTGACCCCAAAAGCATCACCTGATACTGCCTTGGGAATCACAAAATACTGCTAAATTGACTTAAATAATCTCCAGTATCACAGGACCTGAGAAGCATATATTCTCAAGCTGTCACAATGAACCCTCAAGCCAGTTGCCTGAGAATTACAAGGAGGTATCCCCAAGTCCTTTGAGCATTGAGTGGGAGGCCCAAATATATAGAGACTTTAACCTGAAGACTTTAATCAGACTGGTCTGTGTTCAGTTGGTTCTATAAAAGAGCTGTGACCAGGGGTGACAGGTAGGGGTCAATTACTTCTGGGAAAAAAAGCAAAGCACCTATTTGTGCTAGGGGAACAGAAACAAAGGCATTGAACATACAAAATTGGCCCACATTGCTGCCCATCATTTACCCATCAGAGTACTTCCTTCCTGGAAATACAAGAAGGTGGTAGGGTAGGAGTTTACTGGTGGGCAGGAGTATATATATTTAAATAATATGGGTAATTCAGAGTCATAGAGGGGCAGTGGTGGGACACACACACATAAACAGAACACTGTGCAGAAGGAACCTTCAATTCTTCCTCGGAGCCTGCAGCCACCATTGAATTGCTCATTATTCTTCCAGAGAAGTTTTCCAAAAAGTGTGGTGTGCAGGAATCCCCAAGGGCTGGAAGACAACAAACACCCCACGTTCATATTGTGTGCAGCAAGTCTATGTTATACAAAAGTACAAATGTGAGCCCACAAAGATCCATGTGCCTCTACCACTGGGGGTTGGGAGGGGGCTGGCTGCGGCAGTTGCTAAGGTTTTCTGTCTCCACAGGCCTTTGCTGACCACTCACTGCCTTCCACCATCCTAGTGCAAACTCCCACTATTACTTACAGGACAACAGGCAGATAAGTTGGTCATTATTTCAGTTTGTCTGTAAAGAACAGGGAATCCAGTTGAGGCTGCTGCTCATCAAGGAGCCAACTATTCATATCCAGATCACTTGAAAACCACATACAGTAATTACTTCCCCATGGGGTTGATTCATTTAGTTCAGTGCTTCTTTTCTTTCTTTTTTTATAGTGTTTAGGTCACACACAGCAATGCTCAGGGCTTACTCCTGGCTCTGTGCTCAAGAATTACTCTTGAAAAAGGTTCAAGGAACTATATGGAATAGCCAGGGTGGAACCCATGTTGGCTATATGCAAGGCAAGCAACTACCCACTGTACTATCTTTCCAACCCACTTCAGTTTGTTTTGTTTTTTTTTTTACTATACTATCACTATTCTTTTTTTAGGTGAGCTTACATGCCCAGAAAGGGGAAGCCGCTGAGCTCTGCTGGAACTCAGATGCCAACACCTCTATTTGCCTGTCTTCTGTGCTGTACTGCATTTTTGGCCTGATTTCATTCTGTGTGTGACTCATCTGCAGACAGCTAGCCTTTCCTGGAGGTGAGTTTATATGCTCAGAAAGGGAGGAGCCACTCCGTGGCTGTGCACATCATTTAGTCAATGAATACAACCACAACATGTAGAAAAACCCACAATACAAGTGTGACAATGGGGAAACAACACAGGCCAGAGCCAGACATAGAGAATGATGATGTCAACTCTGATGACTTGAACATGGTCAACCAACTTAGTTGGTCTCTCAGATAAGGAGTTTAGAGTCAAAATATGAAAGATGTTAAAACTATCACTATTCTTTTTTAATATCTTTATTTAAGCACCATAGTTACAAACATATTTGCAATTGGGTTACAGTCATAAAAATATAACCCCTTCCCACCCCCAGTATTTCTTGAATGAAAAATCCCACTGTCCTTTGTGGGAGTCTACTATACTGAAAGTATCTATACTGCAAATCTGTACAGCTACTGAGGTAAGCCTGATATGATACACATAAGTTTGTATTCTCGCATGTAAAATTACTTGTTATTAGTATTTTCACCACCAGAGGTAACATTGCTAACAATTTTGTTGGAGATAATTCTATACTCATATGGAGACAGGTCTGTTGTGTGTATAGATTATATGCATATAGGTGTATGTTTTAGAAAAGTAAGAGCACAGTGCAAGTGTTCCTTTATAACCTGACTATTTTCATGTAACACAATGATTATAATTGTAGGTAAATAAAAATAGATACAGGCAAAACCAAATCAGAAGAAAGGATTTATTCAAGATAAAAATCAATCCTCAAACAAGAAACAGAAGAGGGTTGTAGTATTGGTAGTTTTATATATTTATTTAACAAACATTTACTGAGGTTTGACTATATGCCATGATGATTATACATGGGAGAAAAATATACCTAGAGCTTCCACCACTTATCCTAAAATCCCACATGAGATTCAAATGCTTATAACCTCATAACAACACGAGGCATGTGATGAACAAACAATGTGCCATGCATGACTAATTACCCAGGAGGAAAAAAGCTGTGTTCAGGTGCAAAATCAGTATTTGAGCCTATTTTTGAATGCTAGCACTTTAATATGTTAAGGCTTACTAACACTAGAATGGACTGTCCTTCCCAGGATTAGAACTTGCAAACAGTTGGCCCAGAAGCAAACCCTCAGTCATTCTAAAGAACAACTACCTCCACTACGAACCACTCATATACAAGATATAATCCCACTGCTCAAATCACCTAAGGTCAGGTATCAGACAACTAGGCTAGTTGTGAGCCTAGGCATCAAGTCCTTGAAATTATTCACATGCCCCCATCTTAAAGCTCCTCAGCCTGCATTTTCCACCTCTCGAGATTCTTCTTCCTAGAACTCACAGTAAAGTCACATTCCCTCTTCTCTCTAAATACTGCTCAGGTGCTTTCAGCACTGTTCCACAACTCTCTCTCCTCTCTCTCTCTCTGCCTGCTTCTCTCTCTGTTTGTCTCTTTGTCTCTGTCTCCATCTTTCTGTCTGTCTGTCTCTATCACACACACACACACACACACACACACACACACACACACACACACACTATGGTGGTTTCTAGAAATTCCATGTGTCTAAACTCTGTATCATTCATAAAAATCACTTCTTTGTATTACTAAACCTGATCAAGTCAACCCTGGGAGTTTTATAAAGCAGGAGGGGTCTGTCAAGTTAGCATGTGAAAAGATCATGACAAGTTACAGGATGGCAGATTTCTAGAATAAATGCATAAACCCTGGTGGCCGGTTCAGTCCATGGTACTGAAATCTTGCTCCTAGAAAATGCAGGAAACGGTTCCTGTGTGAGATACATGGAGAGGGCAGCAATGACTGGTTTCATGGAACTCCCTGAAATGATTCATGTGATAAATGTTATGTCAGGAAATACAGGGGGCTAAAAGAACAAAAATAGGGGGATCTGATACTGACTATTGAGTAAAAGAATAAAAATGTGAAAATTTTCAGAAACAAATGATATCTACTCTGAGTTGTTTGACCCTACTATCAGGGTCACTCCTGAGTTGCTTAGGTAAATCAAACTGGGGGACAGATAATTAACTGGGGCCTGCTGTGTACAAACCAAGTGCCTTAAACTTCTGTAATATCTCTCTATTCCTGCCCCAATTTTCTGTTTTTTGGGTCACACCTGGCAGCACTCAGGGATTACTCCTGGCTCTATGCTTAGAAATCACTCCTGGCAGGCTCGGGGGACCATATAGAATGCAGGGATTCGAACCGTCATCCTTCTGCATGTAAGGCAAATGCCTTACCTCCATGCCATCTTCCCCCCATCCCCACCCCAATTTTTTAAAGAGTAAGAATAACTCAAGCAGA
>PVKC010010974.1:13042-25305 GCA_004027635.1 Crocidura indochinensis
AGCTATCTAGGAAACATCCAAGTTTCCTTACAACAGCACCTGGAAGCGATCTTCTATCAGGGAAGACCCTACTGCTGCTTCGACATCGATCTACACACAAGAGACTTCCCTCATCGCTTAGAAGACTTAACATCAACGACCTGCATACTGGACAGGGCTTTCTGCAATGCCCTTTAACTGTAAGGTGAAGTGAAAGGACGCTCTGCACGATCCTAACTGCAATATAGGATATGCAGATTCCAGGATCTTTAACACAGAAACATGATACCAGAAACTGAGACAGCGTGGAAAGCAAAAATGAAATGGCACTACAGACAATGATTTGGATTGAGTAACCTAGTTTGCCTGGAGCCTAGAGCTGGTCTTAAGCCAGAAAACTTCAGGTGTTTGGTCCCCTTGTATTTAGGCCGAGGATTTCCCTTTCCATGCCCCCCATATTTTGGTGGGCTGATGCAAACAATTATTGCCACTCTAACGCCGATTTTACTGTATTCCTTTAAAAGAAACACCCACTTTTGAGGCTAACTTAAACTAATATGCACATACATGGAAATATAAAGAAGTACTATGCCTTCAATATTTAAGAAGATATGTAAAGTTTTATGGCTTTAGAACACTTTATATGCTGCTAGGAAATATGTATCACAATCCGGGGACTGAGGGACAAAGTAATTATGCATGGGTTCTGTTTTATTTTTCTTAGTATTCTTTGGCTGAAAATTCAATGTTAAGGCATCAGCAAGGGGACTTATGTGAATTCTGTTTATGGGTGATTGTCCTTCCACTGTAACTTTACCTTGTCCTCTTTCTTTGCATCTTTGTTCTCAAAATTAAAAAAATAAAAATTAAAAAAAAAGAAAATATTTTTTAACATCATGCTTTTTTTTTAATTAAAATGTTACATTTGGGGTGGAGAGAGTGATCAGAGGACTAGAGCTTGTGCTTTGTTAGCTGGATTTCAGAGTTCCATCCAGAGTTCTACATGTTCACCTAGTTTTTTGTTTTTGTTTTTGTTATTTGGTTTTGAGGTCACAATTGGTGGTGTTCAGGGGTTACTACTGGGTCTGCACTTGAAGTTGCTCCTCTCAGGCACAGGGTACCATATAGGATGCTGGGATTCAAAACACCATCTGTTCGAATCTGCTGCATGCAAGGCAAAGGCCCCACTGTTGTGCTATCTCTTCAGCTCCATGTTCACCAAGCTTTAAGCTGACTATAGACCCTAAATAATTCAGTTGTGGCCCTGCGACATATAATGTTAAAGATATGAAATGTATAATATGGAAACTATAAATCAGTAGAAATTTAATAAACATTCAGTTGAAGTTTTGCAAGTGAACAAAATATGTTAGTGCTTCGAAGCAACATTAAAATAACATAATGAATCTAAGGGTAACAGTAAACAAATAAGAACAGAGCTTTCATTAAATATGAGTTATGTACCATCTCCTTTATACATATATTCACACATGTAAACACAATTTCATTTAAAAATTTTCTGTATTAAAGGCATCTCTAAATTTAAAGCACAGGGACTTGATATTAAGGATTGCTTCAGCTTGATGGTATTTATTCACATATATGTAAAGTAATTTTCAATATGATACTGAATTACCTGGAAGAATTCTATAAGTTGAACCAAACCAGAATAATATTTAGAAACCACACTTTCAACAGAGTATTATTATTATTGTGGAATTCTTTCATTTATTCTCTGAGTGTCCAAGATAACTAAATCATAGTAGAAAAGAAAAAAAAATGGCCTCTAAATAATTAACCTTTTTTTTTTTTAAAAAAGTACAGTGATAAATGATGTAGCATCAAACAAAATCTTAGGTTCTTCTATAGTTGACTTTAACTGCTAATATTGTTTCTGGTCATTTTGACTTAAAAATTAATCAGTCTCTTTTTATACTTCATTTATAGGTACTGTCACAAATCACTCTTCTGCTGCGGATTTGTTTCTTTATACTGACCTTGACATCAATTGGATTTTTTTTGGAAGGAAGGCAAGACTTGAAATTGTTTCATATTATGTAATATAATAATTAATTATCAACAGTATTTAGTTGTTTAAATTATAAATAATATCTAGCAGAAAAACATTACACTCTGGAATTATGAAAGAAGCTCACATTTATCTAGTGTTTTTAAGATTTTAATTTCTAACTAGGAGGAAACATCAAAATTATCTCCCCACAATCCATGATTCCAGCATTAACAATGCTTTTCTGAATTTTGAGATTTGCTTGTTTTGAGGGTTGACATGAAAAATTATCTTTATTATTTTGTATGTTTTTTTAAGGATATTGTCCATCATTTTATGTAGTATGCTTTGTATTTGGGATATAGTGGTCATATTGATCCAACCCAGGGCTTTACATATTGCAAGACAAGAAGACTGAAATGGAGCTATGAAGAAATCACATCTTCAGTTCTTTTGTAAATTGAAATGTCACCTCATATTTTGATTTAAGTAATTAATCAATTAATAATTGGCTGTTTTGAATGCAAATGCCCTACCCTACTCTGTTATCACTCTGGTCTGTCACCCACTTAAAAGTTTATTTTTCAGCACACACCCACTGAACATATATTTTTAAACAAGCAGAAAATGCACCTTAGATGGCACAGCACACTACAATTGCTTTCGTCAGTTTCAGAAGCATTTATTTTATTTATTTACTGTTTGTTTTCAATTTCCCAATTGCATTGAAATTCTATGCAGTTCTTGGAAATTAAAAACATAATGTCACCAGCATTACAAACTTGAGAATACTTGGTCAGGGAAGGTGGTTGGCAGAAGATTGAAGGACACCAGCACTAACAGAAGGGGAGTAATGAAGAGTCTTGAGCACTTTAATGGTGTGGAGGAAGTTTTATAAGTTTAAGTATTTTCAAGCTTATACACTATTGGGGGCCGGGCGGTGGCGCTGGAGATAAGGTGCCTGCGCTAACCTAGGACAGATCACGGTTCGATCCCCCGGTTCCCCATATGGTCCCCCATGCCTGCCAGGAGCGACTTCTGAGCGAATAGCCAGGAGTAACCCCTGAGCGTCGCCGGGTGTGGCCCCCCCCCCAAAAAAAAACAAGTTTATACACTATTGTAAGCATATTACCTAAATTACAAATCAATAACTAAGTAATAAAAAATACATCTTTCTCTGGCCAAAAATAAATTGTGCATTCATTTTTACATCCTTTAGATCATATAAACAATTTTTTTTCTAAACTTTAAAGCTTATTGATGTTAATGTTTTTTTCTTGGTAGGCCTAAGGGAGCTGCCTTGGAAACACTCCGTTGCCTGTTGTTCTTGACCTTATGTAAATCTGGTCACCTGAAGCCTCTTATTCCTGCCTTGGCATCTGCCTTTGAGGTAAGGTATTTACTTGCTTTAGGCAGAGAAAGCCTCAACTGATGCAGTGGATCATGTTTTCCTCTTGACTTTGCTGCCAAAACTGTTGTTGAAAATGTTGACCTGTTAACTGAGTTCCAGTTCTTCACTAGTTCCCCCTACTTGACACTTTCCTGATTTGGAACAGGATAGCATAAATGACAAAGCCGAGGCTTAGTACTGAGTTTAATTTGTGGCACCACATGTCCACACACACAGTTACCAGGTGTAGCTCAGGATTTCACAAGCCAAAGTATTACAAATTGCTGAATTTACCCTAATCACTAAGCCCACACTTCTGGATCATCATTAGTGGGAGCATATTTTTGCTTCATGATCCCTCCAAATCACTGGAGTTGAACCCTATTATTTCTTGGCAAATGGGCCAAAAGGCAGCCCAAATCTGTTAAAGGATATGAGACTCCAAGTATGATTTTTTAGTCAACTGGTTTAGCAGATTAATCAAAGGTTCTTAAGATGCCCAGGAGCTAATGCCCATTCCCATGCTTTTCAGGAGTACCTAGGTCACTGTGGACAGGACTAGAGGCTTATTTTCCTTCTATTTCTCTTTTAGGCTATTACATTTCAAGTTGAATGTCGTCATTAAGACCTCTTGTAACTAACCTCAAAAATATTTCTATAGTAACAGAATCACTATAGTAACAAAATCACTATAGTAACAAAATCACTTGCATTTTACCAGCAAGCCTATAATAAATGTTATCATCTTCTTGTGTAATTAAAATTTATCTTACAAGAACTGGCTTAACTTTTAGGCATACATTTTTAATTTTAGATCTTATACCCCTATTAAAAGTATTTATACCACTAATGTTCTAATATTAAGTTTGTTATTTCACATTAGTGGTGTTTAAATTGATGCTTTTCAATATATAACATGTCTAATAAGATGCATTAGGCAATGCTGTTTTCCCTAGCACCTAAGTAATACTAAAACATACACTTGCTAATGATTGTACAGTGAAATAAATTCGTTGGAAGACAAAGCTGATATATATCAGATTATAAGTACACATACCCTTAAGTAACTATACCTCTTGGAATTTTTGTTCTGCAGATGACATACATATTCATACATGTTCCAAATGACATAAATGTGTAATTATTCTTAGAAGCATCACAAGTAATGGCATAAGACTGGAACAAAAAATGTAATACATGTTTTTTGGCTTTTGGTCACAACCAGGGGTGTCCAAGGATTACTTCTGGATCTATTCTTAGGGCTCATTTCTGGAGGTGCTTGGGAACAAAATGGGATGTTGGGGATTGAACCCTGGTTGGTTATGTGGAAAGCAAATGCCCTGTGTTCTATGCTATTGCTTCTGACCCAGTAGATGTCTTTTTATAGCATTTAATTTCAGGGCTGGGAATATGTCTCAGTGGCAGAGCATAAGTCTTGCTGTCAGTTCCTGGTTTTATATTTAGATCTACAGTAGAGAAGAAAAAGTATCATGGAATATTTTTGATTTATAAACTGACAGGCATACATAAATTAAACAGGGAAACTAGTTTCCATATGAAGCATTTATTTTGTGAATAGTGTTTACCTATAATATACAAATGTATTTATTTATTGTTGGCAACTTTAGTTCAAAAGATAAATAATCTAACATATGGTTTCCCATGGGAAAGTATTATATGGAAAATAGAGAATAAGAGGGTGCTTCTTTAATAAATTCATAGTCTTGGATACTTGTAAACTGTGAATATATATTTTTGAGTAAAAGAGAATCTAAATATTTTAAACAAGTATGAATTCTGAATATCAGAATCTTGGAATTCATCTAAGTTAATATGTCTAAGGAGTATGAAGGCAGTAAATACTTTTAATGTATGCATAATTTTGTTATTTTATTCATCATATATCTTAAAAGCAAGTAAAGGACTGTACATTTTAAATATTTAATAATTTAGAAATACATTCAAAAACTATTAGAATTGTGGAGCATAATATGTTTTATATTCTAAATAATTAAAGACATTATTCATGGTAGGTATAAGAATATAAGTTTAATGAATCTACATTTGACTATATAATAGTTCATGAGGAAATATGTGAATGAGACACAATGCATGCTTACAAAAATAATTCACTTAAAGTTCCTTCATGGTTGAATAATGTCAGGCAATAAGGGATGTTAAATATTTGAGCATGATGAACTCTAGCTGCTAGATGATATTCAATTACTGATAAGTCGGCAGAGGGAAACGGGCAGTGAAGACTTGTTCTTTGAAACTAAATTGCTTCAATTTGATACTTAATTCCAAAAACTTCCTGGTTGACTATCTTTGAGGATAAAGTACTTACCTACTTAACTCTTTTCAATCTTGGTTTCCTTTATCTATAAAAGAATGAAATCATAATGCCCACCCACTATGATTTTGAAATTTAAATGGGATAATCTGTATAAGAAATTTAACATTAAGTTTAGCATATAAGGCCAGAGATAAATTATCATGAGTTTAGTGAAGGAGGAGGCAGAGTAGATAATATTTATTAGCAAACAGCCTATTATGTCTTTAACTCTAGAACTGAATATGGCTAACCCTGGACCACCAGGAGAGATCTTTGAGCACAGATCCAGGGATGAACTCAGAGCCCTGATGGGTGTGATCCAAAGTGTTTTAAAAAATTAGTTTTGAAATTAAGTGAAATAAGATAACAATGCAGAACTCAAAGTCATAGCTAAAAATTTTAGACATATAAGCTTCCCATGATTTTGAACATACACTCTGTTTATATTTTATTATGTATAATTGTTAGAGTTCTGATATAAATTAAGCTTTTGCTGTATTCTAAATGTTTTGTATTATTTTATGTAGTTATCAAACCAAATTCATGAAAGTTTCTATTATCATGTTTAAGGTGGAAGAATGAATTACACTTAGATTAACCTATTTGTTTCAAATCATGAAGGCAATAACTATGCAATTCAGAATGAAACCTTAGTTATTCATCATCTAGCAACATTTTTTTTTTCATGTAGTGAATAATACTAGTCTTAGAGCTTAAGGTTTGGAATAAAAAAATATAATTGCAGGGACCCAGGAGATAACATGGAGGTAAGGTGTTTGCCTTTCATGCAAAAGGTCATCGGTTCGAATCCCGGTGCCCCATATGGTCCCCTGTGCCTGCCAGGAGCAATTTCTGAGCATGGAGCCAGGAGTAACTCCTGAGCACTGCCGGGTGTGACCCAAAAACCAAAAAAAAAAACAAAAAAAAACAAACAAAAAAAAAACAAAACACAAAAAAATATATATATAATTGCAGCAAGGAACCTAGAAAAATACAGAGTAATGGTAACAGTTCTATCAATTTAACTTGAAATTAGGAGAAAAATATTAATAGTTAAATAATTCATCTTTGCATTATCTTTAATTATGCATTAAAATCTGAAAATACAACTTTTCGGCAGCTTTTATTTTGATATCCTACACAGTATTTACAAAATGCTTTCCTGTTCCTAAAACTCAACAATATAATTAATGAACGATTAATTGAGGGGCCAGAGCAATAGAACAGTGGGCAACATTTGCCTTGCTAGAGGATAACCAGGTTCGGCTCCCTTATCCCATATGATATATCAAGCATGGCACACGTTATTTCTGAGTGCAGAGTCAAGAGTAATCCCGAGTACTTCCAGGTGTGTCCTGAAAAACCAAAACAAAAACCATCAGATAAACAAATGTTATTCATGAAAATGCAGTTGACCAGCATGCACATAAAAACATATTCTTCATCTTTGGTTATCAAGGAAATTAAAATCACAATAAATGAAAAGTCAACCCCACCAGTGAATAGTATTTGTATGAGAAAAATACAGAAACAATTCCTGACAGGAATTTGAAATATAACAGTTCTCAAAAACAAATAAACAAGCCCAAACCCTTCCATACAATCCAACAATTCATTTCCAATTATTTATTAAATAATATTAATTTAACTGCAGTTAGATAGAAAAATTATCCAAGCATCTAACAACCAATGAGCTGACAAAGGTATGTTATACATACATATGTAAATATGTTCTGCTATTAGAAAAATACAATTTAATTTATTGCATTAATAATGAAACAGAGTATGTCATATTTAATGAAACAAATAAAAAGAATTACCACAATATCAAATAATCTCACTATTTATAATATAAAAAAATACAAAAGTCATTGTTCACTGCAAACAAAACTTCAACTTTCACCACAAAATTGAGACAACCAAGGGGCTAGAAGTAGATATAAGAGGTACAGCTAACTGCAGTAAGGATTTGAGGCATCAAATTCTACCACCGCATGGCCCTCTGATTATTACCAGGTATAGATGAGGTGACCCCAGCTAGGCTTGAACAGTATTTCATTGCCCCCCATCTGAACATAGTTCACCTTGGATTGGAGTATTCTCTGAGCTCATTCAGCACTCATTAGAAGATTTGCATAACTAATTTAAAAGCAGTACTTGCCCCATGCGGTTTTAGAAACCTAATAAATTTAGCCAATAATTTTAACAGCATAAATAAGGCTTAACTGACTAGAAGTGATCATACTAAATGATTACAACGTTCCCAAAATTTTTCTCTGAGATTGTGAAATGAGTGTTTTGAAACAATAAATCCCTGTTTTCTTACAAATAGTGTGAATATTTGTAAAATCAACTTGGAGCATTATGATTTATTTCAGTTTTTACCTAGGTGGCTGAATCAGTTTGTGCTCAGCTTATTTTTATTATACAAGTCAAAATTAATGATTTTATATTAACAATTTAACATGTCTGTACACTAATACAAGTTTAACACATAATACAGGATCACACAGAGAGAAAAGCCATGTTTAATATATTTAATATTGAAAATGTTTCCAAGTTGTTGAGATTCAAAAGACAGAATTTCAAAGTATAATTTAAGTTAAATAGTTAAGCTCTATGTGGAAGATGAGGCACTATTAGTCTATTTCTATGCTAAAGACATGGTGTTACCATTATTTGTAAGTAAAATTTACTGTGAAATGATGCAAGTTGTCTATCTAGCATATGAAATGATTAGTCTTCCCTGGCACAGGTCATTTAGGATAGTTTTACCAATATGTTGACCATGATTTCACATAGTTTTTCAACTTTTGTTTTCATTCATATCAAACTTAATAAATTATTCAAGGAGTTGATACATGATTTGCATGTGAGAGTCCTTTATTCATGACCTGGTTTTAATTCCTGGCACTACATGGTCCCCTGAGCACCACTGAGTGTGGATTGTAAGCAAAACATAGGTTCTAGTTTTGAATTTTTTTTAAAATAAATGACCACAAACTTAGTGACTTAAAATAACAACTATTACCTAACAGTTTCCATGGGTCAAGAGTCAGGCACAGTTCACAACATATTCTGGCCAAGGTCTTAAAGCACTATATTTAAGGTGTTGGCCGGATTGTGTTCTCATCTGGAAGAAAAGCAATGCAAAACTCTTTCAAATGTATTCAGTATTCTGACAGAATTCATTTCCTTTCTGCTGTTAAATTTAGGGCCCCAGCCCTTTTCTGGCTTTTGACTAGAGGCAATCTGCAGGTCATGGAACAAAAACTTTCTCAATATTGTCATGTATTCCATCCACCAATGATAAAAAAAACTCTTAATGAAGTACTCAGTCTCTCTAGAATAGGCTTTTTATTATAGTAATCTAACCTTACCTATGAAAAGCTCATATTTTTATTAAATAGTAATCAACTGATGAAAGATATTAGTTATATCTGCAAAGTAGTTTCACCTTCGTAGCATTTGTTTTGAATTCTAGAACAAACACAGTTTTTGTATGATACTGTTAAAGAGACTTTGGAGAGTAATATAGACAATATTTTGGGTTATATACAGATATGGTTATTTAAATAAACATTTCTGATTCAATCATGATAAGTACTAGGGTAAATAATCAGAAATTAAAAGTTCTTAGAATTCCTATACTACAAATAGAGTGGTTTGACTGTTTGCTTTGCATTAACTAGACCAGTGGTCGGCAACCTTTTTTTTCAACTGAACCAAAGCTCACCAAAACCACGATTGAAATTTATTTAGAGAGCCACATTTTTTTTTATTTTTGGTTTTTTGTTTTTGTTTTCATTTGCTTGTTTGTTTTGGCAGCGCTCAGGGGTTACTCCTGGCTCTATGCTCAGAAATCGTTCCTGGCGGGCTCAGAGGACCATATGGGATGGCGGGATTTGAACCACCGACCTTCTGCATGAGAGGCAAACACCTTACCTCCATGCTATCTCTCCGGCTCCAAAAGCCACATTTTTAAAACAGAAAATACATAGGATGGTACACTGTTTTTAGTTTCAATAAGTTTTTATTGAGAATATTCTGCATGCAAGTATCCACATAGGTCGGGAAGATGCAAGTAACATTCTAATAAAACAAAAACTGTAGAACAATATTATTTATCGATAACATTAAATTTCATAAAATTTGCCTTACAATGTAGAGAAAATTACATCCTGACAACGACAGACAAAGTCACAAATACTAATGTGAACATTGGCCTTGAATTTCCTTGGATAGTTTGAGTAAGACAGGTTTGTATAGTGTTTTTAATTTTAGGCACGATTCCAGGTTCTCATCGATGAGAAAATTTCTCAATTTACTCTTGATAAGATTCATGCTTGAAAATGAATGTTTGCATAAGTATGTAAACCTGAATAAGGAAAAAACAGCAAACTCTAGCTTTTTTAGTTGATTATCTGAATCAGGAATACTATTCCAGATGTTAAAAATCAACATATCTTCCTTCTCCATGTCTTTCAAAGCAGGCCACTTGTGTTGTGAACTAAGTTTACATTTCTTTTTTTTTTTCTTTTTTTTGGGGGGTCACACCCGGCAGTGCTCAGGGGTTACTCCTGACCCCATGCTCAGAAATTGCTCCTGGCAGGCACGGGGGACCATATGGGGCACCGGGATTAGAACAGATGATCTTTTGCATGAAAGGCAAACGCCTTATCTCCATGCTATCTCCCGGGCCCCAAGTTTACATTTCTATTTCTCCAATCTTTCTAAATTAGCACAGAGACATTCAAATCTCGAGCATCATATTCTTTGTTTTATAAATCCAGAAATTGCATTTCAAAGTTGCCAATGTCGGTATTAAAGGGAGAAAAATTTAATTCCGTTACAGTGGCATCCAGAGGTTTTTTAACAAAGGCCAACATCACTTTGCTGTTTCTGAAATCCTGAAACCTCTTGAGAAAAGCTTCCCTCATATTTAAAAGTGCTGTTTTAAAATAGGTAATGTCAATATCAGAATTATTTTCTTGGCATGGAAGGTGAATCAAAGTTTCTCTGTCAAAATCTTGAGCAAAAACAGATAATTTGTTTTCAAACAAAATAACTTCTTCTAACATCGAAAAAATTGTGTTTTCTTTCCCCTGTAGTTTATGATTAAGCTGATTTAGATGTAAAGTAACATCCACCATGAAGTACAGTTTTTGAATCCACTGATTGTTAATTATGGATAGTGAACACCCTTCACGAGGAAAAAATGCTTTGATTTGTGATAATAAGTAAGGGAAGCTTTTCAAATCGTTTACCTTGCTAACCAAAATGTGCTGAAAATTTGAAACCCTACAATATGGAGATGAAACAGGTAAAAGAGAAAAACCTTTTAACAATCTTTAAAGGCAAGGACAGTGTTTCAGAGAAAAGTAGTGATTTCACTGAAAGGAAAAAAATCTATTGACACTTTAGTGTGTGCTGCAAGAAACCAAACTAAAATACACACAAAAACAAAAATGCCACTTTGTTAAAGGCATATGATATATCATATCATATCATATCATATCATATCATATCATATCATATCATATCTATCATAATAGAGTGCCTGAAACATTTTAAAAATAATTTTTTATTTAAGCATATTTTTTACAAAATTATTCATACTTGAGTTTTAGTCATAGAATGTACACCACCCTTCACCACTGCACTTTTCCCATAACCAATGTCCCTTGTTTCCTTCCCCTTCCCCTTCCTCTGCCTATGTCAGGGGCAGGCATTTTGCTTTCTTCTCTCTATCTCTCTTTTCCTTTATGACACTGAGAGTTGCAAAATTTTCTTTATGATACCGTGGTTTGCAATATTGTTAATTAAAGGGTACCATGCATGTGACTTATCCATTTTCAGCATCCAGTTCTTGTCCATAGTGATATGTTCCAACTATTAATGTCATTATGTACCTTTCTCTGGTCTAACTGAACTCACCACTTTTTATGGCAAGCTTCCTATCATGGACTAATCCTCCTGTCCCTCATCCCTATTGCCATTTATTATTCTTATATGCCACAATTGATTATTCTGTGTCTACACCTCTCCTTCTGACTCATTTCACTCAGAATAATAATCTGATGTATTGATGTATGTACAGATGATGCACTGTGCATGGCTCAATGTTTTTGTGTAGTGACAAGAAACAGAAGTTGCACACCATACATTGTATGATAGACTGGATTAAAAAAGAACTCCCTGCTGAACTAAACTCTGTGACAGATGACACAGTAAAGATAATTTGTGAAATTTACCATTGTGATCAAATCCAGGCTATTCACCACCCTGGGAGAGAGTATGGATGCCCACTACTAGCATCTTCTCCATGAAGAAGTGAAGTGGCTGTTCAGGGGAAGGGTGCTCTCTCACCTTGTTGGCAAGAGGGAAGAAGTAGTGCAGTTCCTGTGAGAGCAGAATTCTGACTTTGTACAGCCCCAGTTGGACAAGGAATAGGTAGTTAAGCTTGTGTATTTGGCAGACATTGTTCATTTTCTCTATTAATTTAATATTTCTCTGCAGGGGAGTTTCACAAGTAGTTTTTACAGTTGAAC
>PVKC010010975.1:0-25178 GCA_004027635.1 Crocidura indochinensis
GGGGCTGGAGAGGACACCAGAATAAAGCAGCAGGCAGACACCCCCCCCACACACAAAACCCAGGCTAGTGTACTTGAATGGGCCTGGAAACGCCCAGGGCTGTCTTCTCTGATTCCCAGTGGACACGGGCTATGAAGACGCGGCCCTGAGCACATCTAAAGTGGCTTTTAGGACTATTAGAAAGTGGGTGTGCTGGGAAAGCAGAGGGGGGGCCCACGACGGGAAAATTAAAATTCTGCTCCTGCCGAAGCTTTCTGGGCTCCAGCTCGAGCAGAGCAAGCATCGATCTGTTCCAGCATTTGACTTTCAACCATGACAAAACTGTGGGCAAATTAATTGTTCTCCAGGATATTAAGCATCAGAGTCCATTAATCCTTTCTGAGAGAGATGCTTGCGGAATACTAATCACCAGGGTTCCAGGCGGTGGCGAGGGGCATTTTTCCCGCCCATAGCCGCCCCCCCTCCAACTCATGGATCCAGCCTTTTTGTCTCCCTTGGGTGTGGGGTCCCAAGCACTGAGCATTTCCCCCTCATCTAGGAGCACCTTGATTTCCCATTGTGACCAAGGATGGAGCAAAGGGGGGGGGGCACAGGTGGGCTCGCCCCGCACCTCCCCTCCCCCACGGGCGTCTTCCTTCTGGGGAAGGTTTGGGACTGGTAGCAAGATTGTTTTATGCAAATTCCAATATCTGTATGCAGGCACGGCCGTGAGGATGAACGCAAGAAATAATTACCAAATTATGCACGTTGAGTTGGTTTTCCTGAATCCTGAGCCTTAAAAGCTGAAGCAAAACACAGAAGCAAAGGTGAGTGTATGAAACAGACATCTATTCCCCCCCCACCATTACCACCTCACATACACAAACAGACCCTGGAGCATCTGGTCACCCATAGTGGGGTGGGCAGTTATACTGGCTGGGTGCACTTGGTGGGTTCTGAGGTTGTGCCCATAATTCTAAGCCCTGGAAGGGTGTCAGGGATTTTTGGCTACCACCAACAGCTACTGAGCAAATCCTTTACCTTCCTCAGACCTCAGTTTCTCCATATGCAGAAGGGGAAGACAGATTAGAGACCAGGTATTACCGGGCTTTGAAAAGTAGGTGGAAGAGGGTGGAATGGGGGTTCCTCTGTGCCCCAGACAGGGCTGGTTAGATTTGAGCATTGGGACTGAGGTGGAAGGCCCCTCTCCCCCTTGCTCTGTAGATCCTCATGTCTCGTCCCTGCCAACAGTCTTTTTGTTTTGTTGTTGTTGCTTTTGTTTTTGGCCTGGGATGCTCAGGGTTACTCCTGACTTTGTGCTCAGGGGTCTATGCGATGGTGAGGATCCAACCAGAGTGGGCCACAGCAAGGCAAGCAGCCTTCCCTGCTCTGGTCCCAGCAACATTTTTTTCTTTTCGTAGATTGCCTGCCCCATGATCACACACAGACTATCCAAAGGTAGGAGATAGTGGGACCGTGTGGGGTGGCATGTCTGCACGCCATCCTGGGGTGAGCCTCCCTATTCCTCACCCCAAGCAACATCTTCCACTTCTCTGCTGTTGCTTCCTTCAAGGTGGTGAGTTTAAAACTTGGCAGAGCGAGCAGAAGGCAGCCCCTTTCCCTGTGCCCTGCTCGTCCAGCACAACCAGAAGATGGAGAATCATCTATGGTTTGTGTCCAGTGTTAAGCCCTCGAATCTGATTAGGAAAGATGGGCAGAATCAGGCTGGCACTGCTACCCTCCCGGCATCATGAAATCCTGGGTGCTAAGCACATTCCACACTGCATCTCTCCCATCTCTCCCCACCACTCCCTAAGTCCTTTTGGGTTCTTTTGATGCTTTCGAGCAAGGTAACAAGTCAGAGAGGTCAAGCCAGTAGTTCCAGACCACACAGCCAGCCATTGACAGTCTTGGGATTTAGATCTCTGGGCTAAAATCATTCCCATTCACTGGCTTGTTATTATTATTGTTATTGTTATTTCTATTATTTTTTGAGTTTTCATTTCTCTCCTGCCCTACAATTCCTGTTGATTCTCCCACTCCTCATTTCTCCCAGAGATGGTGCCTGGACACAATGCTCGGGATTAACAACACACCAGCCACTCGCTAACTGAATGGATATTTATGCCTGTGTAAACACCATATAGCTTCTGCATGATTTGGAGCTAAATGCAGTGTCACCTAATTAATGCACATGTAACAGGCGAGGATATTACACCTATTAGAATGCATGGATAATTTTAACTGCCTCGGGCTGCTTCTGCTGCCACAAACCCTGGACAAAAGGCTCTGGAATAGTCTGGAAGATTCCAGGAAGGGCCCTCCCAGCTGATGCCTGGTTGCCTTGGCTGCTGTGCCTAGATTTCTTCACTGTTCTTCTCTCAGTTTTTCTTGGGTTGTTGTTTAATTTTATTTTTCCAACTTTACTGAAATAGATGAGCCAGGGGGCCTGAGTGATAGGTCAGTGGTTACTGTATTAGCCTTACCCAAGGGCAATCCTGGTTTGATTCCTGGCATGGGAGGCCCAGAAGAATTGAGCTCAGAACCAGGGGTTAATCCTGAGCCCCACTGGGTGTGCCCCTAAATAAAAAGAAAAAAACAAAACAAGTAAAAACAGGTCTATTAATGACTTGTTAGAGGTGCACAGAGTTGGGCTGGGGAGATAGGACAGCAGAGGGCACTTGCCCTGCACACTGCTGACCTGGGTTTGATCCCCAGCATCCCATGTTATCTCCTGAGCTCCACCAGGAATGTGTTCAGAGTAGGAGTAACCCCTGAACATTGCGGGTGTTGCCCCCAAACAAAACTTAAAAATAGAATGTGGCTATCACATTGTATGTTAAAGGTATGGAGTGATACTGGCACAAAAACACACTAGGATATAAAATGACCTTCATGAGCCCTCCATTTCATACTCACAACTCATTTCTTGTGATCTTTCCCTCTTTGCTTTTGAACTTTCCCATATTGATTCTCTTCTCTTAGGCACAGTGGAATCATCACACAATGTTCCATATGAAATAATATTGTACACCATATTACATATACAAAATTTTCATTTTGGAGCTTTGTTGTGCTTAAATGTTGCTAAGAACCGTGCTGCCAGAGCTAATGGATTATTACACAATTCTGATTCTCTGCTTCCTCCAAACCTTCAGGGATTGAGCTCTTTCTTGTATGTTTTAAAGAAAGAAAAAACGTCACCTCCTCCAGGGAGTGTCCTCTGATTATTCCAGCTTTCTAGTACTTCTATTCCACTGACAACCTCTAGTAGTGTAGTTACTGGGTAGACTCCATGGAGTCTGAGTTCCCCCCACATTTGGCATTCCTCCTGCACCCTTGGAATGCAAAGGACCTCTGCTCTCACTTAAACGTTTCCTCTGACTCTATGGGTTTGAGGGGGGAAACGCAGCAGGATATGAGTATTGTGTGGTCCCACGGCTGAACTTGCTGAGCACTTTCTCTGAGAGTCCATCTTTCCATCTGCCCATCAAGCCTACCGGTGCCCTCCTGGAAAGTTTGTGCTGAGTTACAGGGACTGTCCTCACATGGAAACATCTTAGCCTGCTAAATGTCTTTGGGGTCATAACCCAGGACCTGGAGTATTACAGAAGGCTCCCCCACCCCTGAGTCTAAACATCATAGAAATGAAGTTTCCAGCAGAGATCCCCAATATCCAACAACAAATCAATGGATCATCCTGGTTAAGAAAGAAATATCAGATAAGAAAGCAGTGATAGGGGGCCGGGCAGTGGCGCTGGAGGTAAGGTGCCTGCCTTACCGCGCTAGCCTCGGACGGACCGCGGTTCGATCCCCCGTGCCCCATATGGTCCCCCAGGCCAGGGGCGACTTCTGAGCGCATAACCAGGAGTAACCCCTGAGAGTCACTGGGTGTGGCCCAAAAACCAAAAAAAAAAAAAAGAAAGCAGTGAGATAGGGAAGGTTATTTTCCCCAAGATGGTCCAGGAGGGCTTTTTGGAGGAAGCATCCCTTTGCTGAGCAGCTCAAAGAAAGAGAGTTGGTGGGTAAGTAGGAGGAAGAGCAACCTCCTGAGATAAAGGGGTTTGTGAAACCCTCCTGACACACCCTATTGCAAGTTGAAGGGTTGGCTGCAAGCAAGAGCCAGTTTGCTCTGTCCTATGGGCGTGAGTGCTGGGGAGTCAGTGCCTCTTCCTCTCGGGGAATAACTCCCACAAGGGGCCACGTGGGTACAGAGGTCAGAAAGCCCCTTGGGTGGATCCTGAAATGCATGGTCCATGCATCTCCCAGTGGTCCCTGTCCTCTTTGGTCCCACAGGGACTGCCTTGCTTAGGCAGCCTGACCTCTGTCCCTTTGTCCCAGCAGGTCCTTCCTGGGACCTGCTCCTGTTTCAGTGTCTGGAGTCCTAACTACAGGTTCTGCTGTAGTTTGCGACCTGGCAGAGCTCCTCTAGAACCTGCAGGGATACCAGATAGGGGCACCCCCAGAATGATCCCAAGAGCCCCCATCAGTGGTCTTGGTTGGGACCCTTCCTTCCCAGGCACTGGAGATTAGCGAGGTCCCCAAGTACTGTCCCTAAGATCCCTCCCCAGACGCTCTTTCCAGAAAGGGATTAAATAAATACGTCCAGCGGGAGGGGGAGCCCGACTCTCACTGCCCGCTGGCGGGAAATTAAATAATGTTCATTTCTGCTGCTGTGAGCCGGAACAAGGCTGGCGGAGTGGAGTGCGGAGTGGCGGGGCTGGGCAGGAGGCAGCAACGACTGGCAGCTCGTGGCAAGCCCTAAATCAGAGGAGCCGATGAAATTTCTAATAGCAGCAGTGCGACTGGCATCTGGGTATAAATAAAGTTCCCTTCTTGAAAGGTGGTGGATCCTGGCCTGGCCGCCAAAGAGAACAAACCTAAGAAATTGGTAGCTGATGTCAAAAGCCAGCAGGGCCAGCCGGGGGTTCAGATCGTGCCCCAGCCCAGGCCTCGCTGCCCCTGGCATCATAATGGAGCCTGGGAGTGCAGCCCTGAGCAGGGTGGATACCAGTGGCAACCCAGGGTGTAAATGTGCAGATGGCATCATGCCCCATTGTGCAAATGAGCCCTCATAACTTAGAGGGGTTCTGTGTCCTGCCCAGGATCACCTAGCAAGCAAAGGACTCCTTAGAGGTGTGGACAGGAGGAGAGAGACAGTTTCAGAGCCAGGTGTGATTCTGTTATTTCTCATGGCTGCAAACAGGTTGATCTACTCTGACAAAGCCCTGGGGGGGCTTTCTCCATGAGGGGTGTCCAACTCACCATTCTCTGTGCTGCTGTTGATACAGACAAGCTGGTCTGGCATCCTGGGGATTCAGCACACAGATGTTCCGGTCCCCTTTCCTTGGTCCCAGTCTAGCTGAGTGACCCATTCAGGACCTTGGACCCGCCTGGCTGCTTCGTACCTCTGTGTGATTTGGGGCATATTACCCAAGACCTCTGAGCCATCACCTCCTCATTCATAGGATGAAGGTAACAGCTGCCTCTCCTTTAGGACAGATTCATGAGGAAATCAAAATAGATGGTTACAAGGCATAGAAGAGGCTTGGAAAACACACCTGGGAAACATGTGCTTTCACTTTATCTGTTCATCCACTCACCCTTTCCTCATCACCCCCTCATCATCTTTCTACCATCTGTCTATTCATTAATTCATTCGTTCATCCTTCTACTATTCACCCTTTCTTATCCATTTTTATTCACCATCCTTTCACTATTTATCCATACATGCATTCATTCATCCACAATCCAACTTCCATTCATGCCTCCTTCATTCTACTCCTCCCCCTTATCTTCTATCTATTTAGTCTCTATTCCTTTTTCATCCATGTATCATCTTTCCACTGTCTATGCATCCATTCCTCACTACCCATTTATTCCTTTGTCCCTCCCTTCCTTCTTCTCTCCCTCCATCTATAATCCCTCTACCGTCCATCTATATAGCTATATAGAATCCATCAATTTCTTTTTCCCATTCTTCTCCCATTCAACTATTCGTCCATCCATCCCCTCATCCATCTATCCATCAATCCATCCACTTTTCCATTCATCCATCTGCTCATCTATTTATCCATCCATCATTATTCATCCATCCATTCATCTATTCACTTCATATCCATCAATATACTTACCATCCATTTGTCCACCCATCCACTCATTCACCCATCCATCTATCCATTCATTATCCATCCACCCAACCATCCACCTACCCACTCACCCTACCATCCATTCATCCATCCATCTATCCACCCATCCACACATCCACCCACCCATCCATCTATCCATCCATATATACACATATACATGCACGCATGCATCTTTCATTAAGTTATCTAACATTCATTTACCTACCCACCATCTATCTACCCTCTACCATTATGCTGTGGCCATAGTGTCTGCCACATGATTGGCCATTAAGCTCATTAAACTCTATACAGCATCATTGTCCTATAATCAAATATGCTACTTTGATGAAAGTCATTGCCATAAGCAAGGGAAATCTAATAGTTGGGGTTCCTACCCTCACAGATCCTCTAGTTAAAGTCATGTTTCTCAATCTTTTCTTGAGAAATTTCCTTATTTCTGCTCTTCATTCCTTCCTATGGCCCAACGGCCTACAAACGGGCCTCCTCATCTCATGCAATGCCCTCCATTTCTCTCTCTGGTCCCCTTAGAATATCTTTGGTCCAATAGGAAGCCACGTACTCCCAGCTGAGAACCCCTGCTCTAGAAGACTCTGACATCGATCAAGTTTTTATAGAAACAGGAATCAAAGTGTCAGAGGAAGGCTCTTGAGAGCTATACTAGTGAAATTTGAGGTTCTAGTCATTTAGATCTTAAACAGAACTGTTCCCCAGGGTGGTCCCTTTCCCCAGAGTCAGGCAGTTATCCTGTGAGCCCTTTATGGGCCTGTCCCCAGGGTAGCTCAGGAAACTGGGAGGAAAAAAATGATCAGGGCTTCTTCTACCCACTTTACAGATTGACAAACTGAGGACCCAAGATCATCTAGCAGAGGGACAAGAGACTAGGCTGGAGGGAATCTTGGTGGTTTTCAGCTGTAGTTCTCCCAAAAGGAATCATGTTCACCCCAGATAGGAGCTGTGCTCCGTGCCACACAGGCCATGCTCCCCATACAGAGACTGTGCAGGGTCTTAGCTCAGGTAGCTTTTCAATGGTCTTTTACTCTTGTAAAAGAGTAGGAGGTGGATTTTTGGGCTCTCTCGGGATTACCTGGACTAGAACCTTGAGCCCTGAGCTGGACTCTGACTCTTGCCCAGGCTGTTCTAGTTGGGTAGAGTGGAAAACAAAGAGGGTTGATGATGCGAGAGTGGGGAGGGTGGCCAGTCCAGCTGGGCTTTGAGGCCCAGGCGTCTTCTTCACAGCCTGAGGCATCCTAGAGCGGGACAGATGTCCAGTCTCTCTCCCACCCTCCTCTCTCCCATTGTCCGTCGAGACTTCTGTTTCCATTTCAGACTCTGCCTTTGCATGGTCGGGCCCTTTTGCGCAAACTGCAAAGCACTTTTCTTTGTGATTATAATTTTTTTTTTTAATTCCAAATCTCTTGACAGGAAAATCGGTGCTCCTGGAGGTAGAGAAGTCAGTTTCCTTCTCCATGTGAAAGCCATTAGGGGCTGTCCGGGCTGGAGCCCGTGCATGTGTGTGCAACTTCCATCCCTGCACCCTGCAAAAGTGTGTCCAGCTGTTAGCCTGGAGCCGCCCGGCCAGAGGTAATGTGAACCAGGTTGGGCTGTGCACTCTTTAATCAAGGCTTCTCTACTGGGTGGGGATTCCATGAGGATGCAAGAACATTGGGGCCCCAGGGCTGGTGTTCCAGAACAGGAAACTACTTGACTGGTCCAGGCTGCTCTGGGGTGGCATGTGCCAGTTAAGCTATGTGATCTGATGAAGGCGCTAATGATGGGGGTAAAGGGAGCAAGGGCCCCACCCAGGTGATTTGCTTGGGATGGAGGTGAGGATATTAGAAGGCAAAGGTGGGACAAGGAGAGAATCCAGAAAATCCAGGGAACCTGGCGGGACAAAGAGAATGGAGATATGGAGAAAGTACGGCAGAGATGAATGGATGAATGGATGGATAGATAGATAGGCAGATACACTGGTGGACCAGATAGGTGAGTGGGTGCACAGATAGGCAGATGGTTGGTTGGTGAACAGATAGATGGGCAGAAAGATGGAAGTATGGATGGATACATATAAAAATGAATGGATAGAAAGATGGGTTGACAGATAAAAGGATAGATGAATAAATATAGAAATGGGTAGGTGGATGATATATTGGCAGATGGCATACAGATAAATGAAGAGTAGATAAATAGCCAGAGGTATATAGATGGAGAAGAAGGAGGAGGAAGAAGGAAGTAAGAAAAAGAAGGAAGAAGAAGAGGAGGACAAGAAGGAGAAAGTGGAAGAAGGAGGAGGTGAAAGAGAAGGTGAAGGAGGGAGGAGGAGGAGGAGGAGATGGAGGAGCAGATGGAGATGAAGAAGATGATGAGGACAGAGAAAGAAGAGAGGAGGAGAAGGAGAAGGAGGAGGAAGAAGAGGAGAAAGAGAAAGAGAAGATGGAAGAAGAAAGAGGGAGAAGAAGGAGGAGGAGGAAGAGGAAGAAGAAGAATCCTAAAAAAGGAGGGGAGTTAGAAAAGGAAAGAAAAGGAAGGGGAAGAAGAAAAAGAGAAGAAGCAAGAATGAGGCCAAAGAGAGACAGGAAGTGGGAAAACAGTTAATTGCAGGCTAGTGAGAATAAAAAAGAAAATAAAGCAAACAATGGCCAGAAAGAGCAGACATCAGGCAGGTAGGTCCTAGGTGCTGTTCCAGAAATCTGAAGTGGGACTGGGTAGCTGAGCCTCTGAACTACACTGGCTGCCAGCAGTGTAGCCCAAGGGAACTGGTGTATGCACCTGGAGAAACCACAGGGCAGACCTTGCTGGCATTTGTGAGTCTAACAAGGAGGGACGATAAATGGTGGAAGCAGGAGCGCATGGCATTTGCAAAGATGGAAACAAATGGGAAGTGAGTGTGTGGGACCATCTTGGTGGGGGCACTTCCTAGCTCTGTGCCTGCTATGTGCTTGCCTTTGCACCTTCAAAAATCCTGCTTGCTCACCTTGAAACTAGACACCTGGCACTGAGTAGGGAATCACCAAATGGGGGGCCTTCTATGTGCCCCTCTTCCAGCTCCCTGAAAGGAGGGAAAGATGTCAGTACCTCCCTGGATCTGAGCTCAGTGTCCTCCTTCGAAAAACAGGTTCAGGAAACCTGCAGTGTCTCCTCTCTGAGCTGAAGAGCAGAAAGAAGGGAAAGGGGCAGCTTTGCCAGAGGTCAAGAAGGGGGCTAGGGGTATTGTTCTTGCAGCAGGAAGGGGCTCTGGCTCTGTCTGTGCTCAGCTTGGCCCTGAAGGTCAGCTGGGATCTGGGGCATTTCTGCCATTTATGCCATATCTAATGTGAGCTTGCTCCCTGCCTTGCCCCCAGGGACTCAGAAGGCTCCTGACCCCATAGTAGCTGTCTTTTATGCTCTTATCATTGTCTCTTCAGCAGCCTCTTCTCTGCCCTCAGTTTCCAACACTCTGTTCATTCCTCCTGGAGGTCATCATGTGTGTGTGGGGTGTGGGGGTGGGCAATAGAGACAGGACAATGGCTCCTTCCTGCCCAGAGCCAGGGCCACTTTCTCTGTTATCTAATGTCAGTGGCAGGAGGGGGTGTGACTATGGGGAAGCCAATGCCAGTGAATCTTGGGAAAGGTGGTTGGGGGGCAGCATTCCAGTTCTGCTGGGAAGAAGCTAGTGGGGGTATCTGGGTGCTGGTTCTCTACTTCCTGAGTCCCAAGAGGTGCACCTCCACCCTAAAGTTTATTTGCACCTACATGGTGAGGCTTTACTTTCCTTGTGACCTCTTAACTCTCTCCCCCCATACCAAAAGGAGCTGGCAAGCCCTGGGACTTCTTCCCCGGGAAAGCCCACAGCTCTGACATTGCTCCAGAAAGTGTAGGCCCAGAGAGTTGAGACTCCAGTCAAGGGAAACAATCTGTGCCCCCGAGGGCTTCTGCTGCAAGCAGGCAGATGAAAATCCTGAGCCCAGGATCCAGGGATCTCCCCTCTACCATCTCCCCTACCCCACCCTGTCTCCCTCACAGGTACCAGCTTGCTCCAAAAACTCTTCCTTGCCTCTGGGTGATTGGCAACTGGGGGTTGTGTGCAAATGTGATATACTGTTTTGGATGGAGTCTAATGGAATAGACTGCCAGGAAGGGCATCTCCAGCCATAGGAACCACATGTGCAAAGGTGGAGTCATGAACTGGACAGTTTTTTGGGCAGGAGCTGAAGACACTGTGGGGAGTCATTGGAGGTTTGCACCTGAGAAGAGAACAGGGGAGATAGTTTCTGGCCTTTTGGTTGTTTGTGGCCACACCTAGTAGTGCCTAGGGCTTCCTCCTGGCTCTGTGCTCAGGGTTCATTCCTGATCATTCATGGGACACTATATGCGGTTCCAGGATTGAACTGGAGTTGGCTGCATGCAATGCAAGCATCTTCAAATTTCTGGTTTATTTCTTCATCTCTAAGATTCTCTTTTGTTTCGTTTTGGGGTCACACCCCATGGTGCTCAGGGCCTTCTCAAAGTGCTTTGCTTAGGATTTACTCCCTGCAGTGTTTTAGGGCCTCAAAATAAGAGCTCCCTCTGCAAAGCCTGTGCTTCATCTCTTGGGACCACTTCCCCAGCTTGCATAAAATGCACCCCTTACCATCCTGTGCTATGCAGCTGAGTGCAAAGAAAATCCCCCCCCCCACACACACACTGACGTGGGGGCTGCACACCTGCTGCCAACAATCATGCTCTTCACCATGCCACACACATATCTGTGGTCCTCCACTATGGTGTGCATACACAGTATTGGCTGTGATGCCAAAGAGCATAGACGAGAAAGCTGCCAGGATTTCTCTAGTCCAGGGGTCCTCAAACTTTTTAAACAGGGGCCCAGTTCACTGTCCCTCAGACCATTGGAGGGTCAGACAAAAATTACGAACAAATTCCTATGCATACTGCATACATCTTATTTTGATATGAAGAAACAAAACGGGAACAAATACAATATGTGGCCCTCGGGCCGTAGTTTGAGGACCACTGCTCTAGGTCAAGGGTCGAATTCACAGCCTCATTGACTTCAAGCTTGCAAGGCAAGTGCTTATGCCACTGAGGTATCCTGGGCCGCCAGGTAGAGTCTTTCTAAACAGGTCCTGGGGATGGGATACAGTGCAGTGGTTAGTGTGAAGGCAAGTGCCTACTCTGGTTGGATCCTTGGCATTGCTGGAGCAGCCTTGGGTTGGTTGATTACTGTTGCATGTGGACCTGGAGGTCACTAAGTAGCACCACTGTGACTTCAGTGACCCCTGGCCATGTAACACCTCCATATCCCTAGCACTAAAAAACTAGCACAGTTGGTCGATTACTCCTGGTTTTGGCCTCAGATGTCCTGAACATCATTTAGGAACCCATTCCCCAAATATTATGGAAGCTAGATAGGTCCACAGTTGACAGAGACATGTGTGAGCAAAGGAGAATCGTTATGGCACAAGAGTCACCAGCGCTCAGAAGAACTAATCAAAGTTTAGAAAGGATTAAAGGTGGGGTTTACTGCATAACAGGTCAGAAAAGTCTGAAGAATAGAAGATCACAAGAATGCCCTGATTTTGGTATTTGCAACAGGCACAAGGTGGAGGTATTCAACACAAAGGGGTTCCCATGGGGACCTGGATGGAGGACGTGAAGGATGTGAGGCTGACAGGGACCAGGGTGAATTGAGGCAGAGCCAAATGCATCTGTTCTCTGTGACCCCAACAGTGCTGTGTAAGAGACAGACCCTGAAACTCAGTGAATTTTAACAGATTTTAACAATCAATTGACATTCAGCTCTATATTGACATTCAGCTAATCTTGGTTAGGTTGCATATGAGTTCTGTGTTTTCTTTTTTGTTTGGTTCTGTTCTGACCATACCCAAAGCAACTCTCTGAATCTAAGAACCAGAATAGAGGACTCTGTTGGGAGAGAGGAACTTGAGTTAAGAAAAGGGAAAGAGGGGCTCGGGAGATAGCATGGAGTTAAGGCGTTTGCCTTTCATGCAAAAGGTCATCAGTTCGAATCCCGGTGCCCCATATGGTCCCCCGTGCCTGCCAGGAGCAATTTCTGAGCACTGCCGGGTGTGACCCAAAAACCAAAATAAAAAAAAAAAAGAAAGGGGAAAGAATCAGGTAGTTGAGGTGTGCCACTGGAGGGGGTCAGTGGTACTCCAGGAAGTTTGAAACAGCTAACAAGGTGGTCACTCCTGCAGCCAGCATGGGTGGGAAGCCCGGGTCAGTGGTGTATCTGCAAGGGGGGCAGGACAATGGGGTGAGCCCTTCCTGTCTTCCCTCAGCTGTGCACACAGCAGGTGTGTTCCCCATCAGGGTATCATGGTTGGCAGCCCAGATTCCCTGACCTGGGGCAGAGAAGCCTCCATGTATATTCTGGGGCTGTAGACACTGGTGTGACTCAAGGATCCTGCAACCAGGGACACCTACCCAGTTTGTGTTTTAACTCCCATGACCACATGGCTCTCCTACAGTGGTTCAGATTCACCTAAGAGAGGTCACTAGTTGTCTCCAAGTTTCTAGACTCTTCTGGAACAGTCTGCCACCTTATCTTCGACCCAGGACACTATCCCCACTTCTGGGGATCCTTCAATAGTGTTGGGGATGTAGGGCAGATAGAGATACTTGGCTTAGTCCCTGGGACATCCCTATTGGTGCTTGGGAGACCATGCAATGACAAATCCAACTCAGGGCATGCCCCATATTGCAAAAACAGAGCCTATGATGGATCAGATGGCAAAGGACAGGAGTGGGTTTAGGATGCCCAGGCCTGGGCTCCTCAGAAATTCCCTTTGCCCACTATTGTTCTTGCCTTTGTTGTGCTCCAAGGAATCCACATTCCAGGAAGGAGTATTGAGTCTCAGCTGCACAGATGATCCTCCTCAGACCCCCCCTCCACTCTGCCCTCCCAGGGTGGTTGTTGTTGTTTTCTTTTAAAGGCAGAAACCAGGGAAATTCCTCTCTCTGTTCCTTGTATTTCCTTTCTAGTTTCCTTTGTTCTATATTTAATTTTTTGTTTTCAGCCCCGTTAAAGAGAGCGGGCGAGTCCCGGATGGTTATTGATTTATTATTTATGGAGAATTGGTCGCTGCTCTAATCGCATCTTCTGTCCTGTCCCTCCAACATAGTTGAAGGACAGCGCAAGGAAACAGGAGGAGGCGGATGGGCTCCTGGAGGGCTTCCCTGCTGGAATCAGCGCTGCAACCTGTTGGGGCTCCAGGGTCCCCTTAGAGGCAGTGGTGGGGGTTAACTAGTATTCTCCCAGGGCAAAGCAATGCCCGGGCTGGGAATCAGGCTGGGTGTTTTCTCATCTTGGTAACAACACACCCCTCGGTGGTGGCATTGAGCACTGTTAGTCCCACCCATAAAGAGTCTTCACCCTATTTTCTGCTTATTCTCCTTCCTCATCTACTTCGTCCCAGACAGCCGCCCTCCTGGAGAGCCTCAGGAGCATCCCTGATTCTGCAATTCCCAAAAGCTGATGCACCTGGGCAGCCTCACCACAGACAACTCCTAGGTGCTGACTTGAACCTGCGCCTCCATGTGGCTTTGCCCTCATTTTTCAAATGCAGATAGCAAGGCCTTGAGATGAAGAGAGACTCAGCTCAAGATCTGGTAGGATCAGGCTGGAGTCGGGCTGGGATTAAGTTCACTGTGTCATTCAGGGTCCCCCATGGCCACCTCCAGGGAGCAAGCAGGAGAAACTGTGCACAGGTGCCCTGCAGTGGCTTTGGTGAGTCCAAACTGGATGCAGTTCCCTGTGCACTCATGTGGTTCCGTGCACCTGGAGGCCGTAGAAATAACACGGTGGTAGGGTATTTGCCTTGCATGCAGCTGACCCAGAAGGGATTCGGTTGCATTCCCAGCATGTCATATGGTCCTCCAAGCCTGCCAGAAGCAATTTCTGAGTGCAAAGCCAGGAGTAACCCCTGAGTGCCACTGGGTGTGGTCCCCAAATCAATCAATCAATAAATAAAGTTAAAATTTTTAAAAAGATGCACCTTGCTATGAAGACTGAAGGTGCAGTCATTGCAATGTGAGTGGGTGAGCTGAGTGGGTGCACATGTGTGTATCTGGGTGTATGCACATGAGCCCGAGTCGCTGTATGTGAGCAAGAGTGACCAGGTGTGGGACTTGGGGCTGTGTGCTGGCAAGAATGTGAGTGAGGGGTGAGTGGTGTGTGTAGACTGTATGTGAGTCCATGAGTGGATATGTGTTTGTCTGAGGGTCTGAACTGGCCCTCGAGGATGTGTGTATATGTTGGTGGGCTGTGCATGTAATGTGTATTCTGAACATGAGTATGTGTATGTGTGTGAATGAGTGTATGCTTGCATGTGTATGTATGTGTTTATGTGAGCTTGTGTGTCTTAGTGGAGGCTGTTTGGCCAGCCCCAACCCATCCCATAATGTCCCTGTCCCATAGGGTTGTCTACCTTGGGGGGAATGACAATGCGTACCTGACTTTAGCTCACCCCAGCTCCTGCACCTACATATTGTGATGGGAAGCTGGTGTCCTGGTGTCTCTGGGTCCAGGTTTTCATGTACCCCTGGAAAGATGTGGGAGGTGATGGGAGAGGAGCACAGCCAAGACTAAGCACAGTTCAGTCCATAAAATTCTCCCAGGAACATGTACATAATTCCAGGACATGCACTTAATCCCTTAACAAATACATAATCTCATGACACACACAGTCCGGACCACACATAGCCCAGGCTGTACACAACCTGAAACAGAACTGGTCACATGCTACCTGACCAAGACTTCAAACACTTGCTGGCTCCTGAAATGAATTAGGAGGAGGTAGATTGGCCCCAAGTCTCCAGGGATTCATTAACAGAACCCCTTGTTGAAATAGAGGGGCTCCTACCTCATGCCCCAGATCTTGGACTGTTTGTAAATGAATTTGAGTTTCCTTGTTTACGGGACTTGGGGGAAGGGGCATTGTGCCATTTCTGGTGGTACTCAAGACTTAAAAGAGTAAGGTTCTGTGCTCAGAGATCACTTCTGGGTGTGCTCAGGGGAATTATTATAGTGCCAGATATCGAACCAGAACCTGTCACATGCAAAGCAAGTGTCTTACCCCCTGTGCTATCTCTCCATCTGCAGTGAACTTGGAAGCAGGATAAGATGTGTAGTTGGCTCTTGTGTTGGCAAGGAGGTGGGGGTGCAGGCCAGGCAGAGAAGAAGACATTGTCTATCTCAGGGAAGGCCTGAGTGAGGGCAGAGGCTAGTGGCACTGTGGCTGCTGTTGATGGGGACAGTGCAGGTGAGGGTGGATGAATATTGACAGAGCCTTGACCTTCCTTTTCACCTTCCCCTACTCTCACTCTGTCTTCCTCTTCCTCCTCCAGCGGCACTCTTGTTCAGCGTCATGGTCCAGATCAGGGGAAGGACAGCAGGAATGAAACACTGCACCTCACCTCACAATCTAGGGTCCCTGGGTAGGCTCAGGGAGACACTACTCTGTTTTGTTAGTAGGGGAAGGCTTCCTGGAGGAGGCACTGGCTAACTTCAGGCATAGCCTTCGAAATGTCAGAAGAGTCCATCAAGTGAAGACAGTTGGGTAGAATCATCAGAGGCAGAGGAATTTGTGGGTTCAGATGTTCCCAAACAAAAGGATGGTGGCATGTTCAAGGAATAAAATGGAGGGCATTTGGAGAGTGGCAGTAAGAGAGGGGAGCTGACCAGACCCCACAAGGGCCTTGAGAGTCTTGGTGAAGCTTCAACAGATTTGGTTCACGTTTCCAAATTCCCCAACGGAGAGTGAAAGTCACATTTGCAGAACAGAACTCATGTTCTGGCAGGAATCCTAGGTGGATGCCTATGTACGGCTCAAGGCGCATAGTCTTAGCTTCTCTGGCCATTAGCAATTGATGAACCTTTTTTTGTAAACTGGCATATCAGGGCTGGAGAGAGAGGCTAAGTGGCAGAGCATATGCCTGGCTTGTGCAAGGCCCTGAGTTCAACCCTCAGCACTGTATGCTCCAGCTTTCTTCCTGCCACTGGGTCTGCTAGATGCAGCCCTCGTGTTCCTGAGTATAGCTCACACAGTACCTGAACTTTAGGGCTGCAACCCTGGCATTCAGCATCACTTGGAGTGGTCTTAGGCCCCCAAGTCTCATGTGGTATGGCCTCTATAAGAAAAAAAAAACATAGGGCCAGAGGGGCAGGACAGTGAGTGGGGCATGTTTGCTTTGTTCAAACCTCAGCATCACATATGTCCCCACACACTACTCAGAGAGGTCCCTGAACATAGAGCCAAGAGTATACCCTGATCATCTTTGAGTGTGACCCCAAAACAAAACAAACAAAACAAAACAAAAACAAAAGCAAAGAAAACAGACCAGGTGTGAGAAGAGCACTTTTCTCTCTTTTCTGGAACCAAAATCTAACCACACATGGCCTCTTTCTTGAGTCCTTGTTCCATGTGTTCTGAATTGCCACAACAGTGAAAATGGGAAGGGTGAGAGGCTAGTGAGGAGATGTTAGTCTTGAAAGGCCACACTAGTGAGAGAAGGGGAATGTCTTGAAACTGGATCCCCACCGATGCTCTTAGATTAACAATGAGCCGCCTAGCTGAGCCCTCCCACATAAGACTGTGGACAGAAAATTAAAGTCTTTGGGGCAATCTGGGACAGTGACACTCAGACAAAGATGAGGACAGTGATCTGGAATGTCATTCCCTCTGAAGAGGCAAGAAAATGCTTGGCAGTGGAAGCAGGCTTGGCTAAGTCCCTTGGGTAGACTCAGAATCCAAGACCGTGGTTCAGTCCCTCTACCTTCTCATGATGGCCAAGTCATCAGGATGTGGAGGTACAGTGAGAGGCAGCCTTGTCCTTATCCTGCCCTCTGCAAGCAACAGTAACTGTTAGTCTGCAACTACCCTCCTTCCAGCCCCCAAGTCCCCAAAGGATCAGATCCGGAAATGCTGCAAGGGAGTCATAGGGAATGAAATGAATGTCAAGCCCACCATCACTCATTAGGCACCATGAATGACTGTGTTGAGCTGAAACAACTACAAGATATGCAGAGGTGAGGGCAAGGAGTCAGGGTTGGCATGCATATACCCCCAGTCACCTCCTGCAACGTTCCCATATTACCAGTCTTTCATGCCTCCAGGATGATGGGATGTGGAGATGAGACTTTTGGGAATGTGAGGGTTTATTATATCATATGGGTGGGGCTCCCATGAGAGGATTAGTGCCCTTCTCGGAAGACATGTGGGAACTAAGTGAGAGCACAGTGAGCTGCCAGGTTGGGACCAGCAGAGCTGCCTCTGTGGCCCTGATCTTGGACTTACACCATGAGGGAGAGGCTTTGTGGCTTCATGCTATGGCAGCCTGAGAGGAGAGATTTACCAGGCCACACTTGGCACCCTCTAGGATCTCATTCATGGCGACCTCTTGGTCTCATTTCACCCTGCCACATGGGATTATCTTACATCTCCATTTTACAGGAGAGAAAACTGCATTCCAGGCCCTTATACTTTTGGCTGAGGGTTTACTCATGGGATTCAGGCTTTGGAGCCTTTTCCCAAAACCTGTTCCTCAGGATGCCAGGGTAATGGGATACTGGGGTCAAAAGAAAAAAATTGCTACATGCATCGACACTATCTTTGTATGGTGTCCATACATGACATGGCAAAAACATAGAAACATCTTCCAGAAGGAAATGGACTATTTTGCTTGTTTTATTTTTGTTTGTTTGTTTGTTTTTGGCCACACCTGGTGGTGCTAAGGGGTTATTCCTGGCTCTGCACTCAAGTATCACTGCTGACAGGGTTAGGGGACCACATGGGATGCCAAGGATTGAGCCTGAGTTGACCGCATGCAAGGCAAGCACTTTACCCACTGTGCTATAGCTCCAGTCCCAGGAATTGATAATTGCACACTTTAAGATGAGAATGGGGGGCCGGGCAGTGGCGCTGGAGGTAAGGTGCCTGCCTTTCCCACGCTAGCCTAGGACGGACCATGGTTTCGATTCCCCAGTTCCCCATATGGTCCCCCAAGCCATGAATGACTTCTGAGCACATAGCCAGGAGTAATCCCTGAGCGTCACCGGGTGTGGCCCCCCCCCCAAAAAAAAAAACAAAAAAAAATAAGATGAGAATGGAATCAGACAGACCTTCGGCATTGACTGTGAGAACTATACCTGTCGGCAGGAATTTGGGCTTGAGCACAGAGTGGCTTTGTGCCAAGCCCTCTATGTCTATTTCTCTCATTCAAATGACGTGGATACAGGTATGAGTTTGACAGTCCTTTAGCAGCAAAATGAAAACTTTTTACCTCCGGGGTTTAAAGCAAGCAGGTGCTTGCTCTTTCTTCTGAGCATGTCCTCTAGAGACCCAGTGCAGTGGAAGAGATGGGTGATAGGTATGGAAGAATAGGTAGGAGTGAAGAATAACCAAGTTTTGGCTGAGCTTCACAGATGATGAACCCTGTACTCCCTTTCTCCCTCAGTTCAAAGAGACTTCCAAGTCTGTCCTCTGGCCTTTTATTAAATGTATTTTCTCTAAAGAAATTAGGAAGCAAAATTTTCCTAGATTTAAGTCTAACTCATGACCGTTCTAGCAAAATGCAGCAAACAAAGCTTAAGGGAGCCAAACTACAAGAGAGAATATCTAAACTTGCATAGCTAATATGCTCCTCTATTGTGTTGGCTTCAGGTACAGTTTGATCTAGGGTTCTTTTCCTCTGAATTTATGTGGCTTCAACAAGCCTCCTCTCCTTTTTCTGTACCAACCAATAGGCAACTAATGACTCTGGTAAGCCCCACTTTGGATATAAAAACCTTGTCCAGAGTTTCAATACAGTTTTATGCAGGCTGTGGACCTGCTGGGGTGTCCTCAGTTTCTGCACAGATGAACATCCTACAGCCTAAGAGAGGTGGATTAAATCAAAACTTAATTCAATCCCTTTGCATAAAGGGGGAAGCCAATCTTACCTCAACATGTAGGGTCAGGGAGTGTTTCAACCCCAAAGGCAAAGCCAGAGCATCTGTGGGTATGAGGGAGTCAGAAGGTTCAGTGGTCACTATAATTCTGCTGTTCACAGGGAAGGTTCTGGGATGCTTCCTGAAGTTCTAGTAGGGCCCCACTTCATTTCCTTTGCTCTAGCATTCAGGATCCCCACTATAGGCCCTTCCCAAAGCCTCACACTAGCATCATCCTCCAAATGCCCCATTGAGCCACTGCCTTTTTTCCCATGTTCCTTTTCCTTGCCCAGCTCCATCACTAGTAGAAACCTTGTCTCTGCCTGTGGTCTTTCTCCTGCTTTCTCATTGGGGTATGGAAGATTGCCCCAATGAAAGCGGAGGAAGCAATCAGGGTATAGGTATGTCACATTTGTCCCCTGTCTCACCTTGGCTTGGGGAGTGAGAGAAGGACTTGGAAAAGAAAAGCATCCTCCAGGTATCTCACTGGTGTCCCTCCATGGAAAATTACACCTTCTCCAAACACCGAAAAGTTTCCAAGGCAGCGCCTGTGTGGCTCTGAATCCACAAGGCCATGTCGCCTCCCCCTCCACAGGGCTGGTTTTGCACATGTGCTGCAGAAAATTGTGTTGAATATGGTGATTAAAAGCAACCAATCAATTAGCCTGTGTTCAGGAATCTGATCATGGCAGTCAATCGGTGATTGCCAATCTGCATATTTATTCAGTCTCATTAATTATGCATCACGCGACATTAATCCCCATAATATGCATGTGTGGATGCCACAGAGCGTGGTTGCAGGGCCTGGCTGGGGGAAGGATGTGCCTAGAAGGGCTGGGGTGGTACATGAGATGGGGTTGGGGGCACAGACTTGTTTGGGGATCATTTAATTGGCCTTCAGTCAGACAGAATACATTGAATACACTTTTTATTTTTTACATTGGCCACAGAAGCTGGGCCTGTTTTTTTTTGTTTTGTTTTGTTTTGTTTTTCAATTAAATCTGGAGCTGTGGACCAGACGGCAGGACACAGCTATTCCCTGACCCAACCAGCAGAGGTATTTGTTTTCGTGGTCTGAGCAGCAATTTTAGAAGCCCAGCATACTATCCATTAGATAATTGAGTTACCTTCATTAGGGATCATGACTTTTTATAGGGGGCTACACCCAGCAGTGCTCAGGGCTTACCTCTGGCTTTGCACTCAGGGCTCACTCGTGGTGGACTCAGGGAACCATATGGGATGCCAAGGAACAAACCCAGGTCAGCTCCATGCAAAGCACTGTGCTATCTTCCTGGCCCTTGACCAATGCTTTAAAGTGGATGGGTAGAGGCATTTCATCTGGACTTTCCTCTCAGCAGCATCCACCTTCTCCTTATTAGTTCACAGAAAGACAGTCTCTCCCCCAAAGTTCATTGTCTGCTTCTGTGAGTCTTTGAACTGGAATCTATAGATCAGGGTTCTCTGTGTCTTTCAGATCTATTACTCCCTCTACACAAAAACCTGGCACCCCAGATGGTATTGGAAGCTTCCCTCAAGGTTCTCTGTCAGACACCCTCAACTCCTAGACCCTCATTTGTGGGCAATCAAGGATGGGCACTGATGATGGGCCTGCAACGACAGGTCCTTTGTCCACATTGCAGACACAGAGTGAGGGGCTTCAAGAGGGGCTTTTGCTCAGAGACATCCCCCCCAAAGAATCTATATTAGACTTGTTTGTTTGCAAATGGTATCAGCTGTTTTTTCTTTTTTAAAGCTTATTTATTTATTTATTTGATTTTTGGGTCATACCCAGCAGCACTCAGTGGTTAGTTACTCCTGGCTCTACACTCAGAATGACTCCTGGCAAGCTCGGGGGACCATATAGGGATGCCAAGATTCGAACCATTGTCCTTCCGTATGCAAGGCAAACACCCTACCTTCATGCCATCTCTCTGGCCCCTCAGCTGTTTTTTAGACTTTCTGGGGAGCAAGTTTGGAGGCTGCATTTATTTGGGGGGGGTGGTATTACTCCTGGTGATGCTCAGGAGTTATTCCTGGCTCTTCACTCAGAAATAGTTCCTGGAAGGCTTGGGGGACCACATGGGATGCCAGGAATTGAACTGGGGTCTGTCCTGGGTTGGCTGCATGCAAGGCAAATGCCCTACCACTGTGCTATTGCTCGGACCCCTGGAGACTGCTTTTTTAGGTGAGGGAGTCTCTGGCTGCCTCTGCAGGGTTTTCTTGGGAGGGGCCATGGCCAGGAAAGGGGTGGTAATGAGGTGATTTGAGCCATTGGATCACATCTCTTCTCTTGTCTGGGATAAATCTGTTTTATTGTCCCCCCATTGCCCTTTCTCTCCTGACAGGAGCTCTGGGTCCTGCAGATTTCAACCTTCTGATCCTACTTGGCTTCCTCCCCACTGAGCTCAGGGTTCAGACAGTTCACACCAGGCCAAATCCTCTTCCAGGATCGTGCTGGCCAATCTAAACAGCCGGGCTCAGGGCAGAATGTCCTGATCGCTCAGCTTGTGAATGATCCGGGAAGCCCCAGTTGGCAGGGGCCTTGCCCAGCTTGGCCCAGCCACACAGACAGGCCAGATGAGGTAAAGATTGTGACCCGAGTCTCAGCACTTTGCACCCTGCATTTGTTCCCTAAAAGTAGGCCTGCCACCCTTGTGCCATCTGGGTGAGGCACAGAGGTGGTGCTTTCGGTCACTTACAGTGCACATTAACAAGGGGGCATATCCAAGGCTCTGGTTAAGTCCTGCAGGAAGTCAGTCAGATAAGCTTTGTGTCATGAAACTCTCTCAGGGCTTGATTTGGAGCACGCAACCCAGCTCACCGTTATGCATTTTTCGTGACTGCAAAATTAAATCATCAGTGCTGTGCATTTGGACAGAAAAGATGAAATATGGTTTTCAAATAACCCCCACTGAATAAGATTCCCCCAAATACTGCAAGAGCAATGAAAGTAAAAAGAACTCTAATCAGCAAATGCAGCGTAATATTATACAGCAGTGAAAAATGTTCTACTTTGGGCCCATAGAGATAGACATGGAGAGTAGACCCTTTGCATTCATTCCATATGACCAACCGGATTCTATCCTCAGCATCCCATATGGTCCACTGAACCTGCCAGGATTGATTCCTGAGTGCAGAACCAGGAGTAAGTCCTGAGCATCACCAGTGGTGGCTTTCACTCTGCAGGACAACACGGATGAATTCTCATCCTATTCTGCAGAAGGGAAGAACCAGCCCCCAAATAATTACATTTATTTGTATCATGAATATGCAACATGAAGAACCAGCCAGAGGGAAGAAACCATGTTGCTTTCTGATCAAGAGATAAGACCAGAGGAAATGCTGTTTCCCACCAAAGCAGGGGAAAAGAGAGAGGAATGGAGGGAGGCTGGGTGGGCTGGGGGTTGAGGAGGCAAGTTGGACCCATCCTCCTGAACTTCCGCTCCTCATTCCTCAACTTGCCTGGTGCTTCCACTAGGCGTGGCCTCTGATGAGTCACTCCATGGTGCCGGATTGGATTTTCTGCACTTGGTCAAATCTTTTGGCAGTTCATCGTGGAGGAAAGGAAAAGGTGGTGCCAGGGCAAGAGGAGTGGAAACCAGGAGGCCAAAGGGAGGCTAGAGCTGTGATCTGGACTGAAGGCGGGGTGGGATGGGGGGAGACAGGGGTGCCGAGAAGCAATGGTTTGTGAGAAACGTGTAGCAGGATCTGTGGGGACCAGGAGTGAGTTCTGGGGTGTCTGTGCTTCTGACTTTGAAACACAGCCTCCTGCCCTCTTCACATCTGACCCCACAGCCACACAGGGCCATGGGTATGGCTCTGGCAGGGAAGTGAATCCCTGAGGAACGACAGCCAGAAGAAATGGGGAGTGCAGAGTGAACCCAAAGGCTGCCCCTCTGAGCTCTCAGCATGGGGTCCCGGGGGTCATCAGCCAGATTTTGGGTGTTTGACTGAACCAGTGTATGCAGGTGGGGTGCTAAGTGATCTGGCAGAACTGAGCAGGGGTGGTCAAAGCCATGGATGCACTGCACCCCAACACCAGTGGCAGGACACATTCCCCACCCCCTGCCTGCATCTTCCAGCACCTTCTCTTACCCCTGCCTCCTGGGGAAGGCCACAGTGTTTTCTGTCTGGCCTGGCCGGACCTGGCCGTGCTCAAAAACACAGGCTCCTTCAGAGGTACCCCCCGATCAGCCGAGACCTGACAAACTCTGGGGGGGAAGTGGGCGTCGGAGCCCCAGCTGTGTAAATGTTTTTGGTTTTCCTGCTGAGGCTGGGGCTTGAGCCGGTGCCAAGACAAGCCTCGCCAGAGTTTTCTTTGGCAAGGCGGCTCAGCTCAGGAATGTCAGTCGAACTTTCCAGCGGGATGGCGTGTCGGTGGGACCCCAGCAGAAAGCTGAGACCTGGATCCATGTGGACATTGTCTCATCTTTGGGCCCGGCACTTGCCCAGGAACTTTGGCCTGGCCTTCTGGGATGGGAGCCATATTCTGGGCTCAACATCACACTGGCCCCCTCCCAGGTGCTGGAAAGAGGATTGGGAAAGAGGGGTTCTCTAGTTAGCTGGGTGGGAAAAACTTTTAGTGTCTAGAAGATAATGGCATTTTTTAGAATGTGGCTGATCTTCATTCTAGGCTAAGTGGGAAGAAAAAGTGGGGGTGGCACCTGGGAAGGGCTTGGCCCACCCTGCCTGGGGCCCCTGTCTTGTATGAGAAAACTCACACAGCAGCAGGGCTTCCCTGTACAGAAGTCTTCAGAGGTCTGGCCAACTCCTTCAATGACCCAAGTTGGTCAAGAGGGAAGGTAGGAGGTGACAGGGCAGGGTGGGAACTGGGGCAGAAGATAGTGAGTGGAGACCCTTCAAGCCAAGACTTGCTCCAGGCAGGAACAGAGTGGCCTCTCTGCTGCCACTGACCCTTGACCCTGGATCTAGTGAAGGTGCCTATGACTTGATCCAGACTCCTGAAGTTTCAAGAAAGCCCTGAAGTCAGGAGTGGATGTGAAATCTCCCACTTCTGAAATGTTGGCAACTAATTCAATTAAAAAAAAGTAAAAAAAAAAAAAAAAGTGGTGAACCCTGCTGTTAGCCAAACAAAACACATCTGGGAGCCGGATGAGGCCTCCAGACCACGCATGTGTGACCTCTGGTCTCTAACTTCCTGACCCGTGACAGCTGAGGGACAGATGCAAACAAAGGCCTCATTCAGCACCATGGCGAGAACCAGCCCTGAGCATGCTCCAGAGGCTGCGCCTGCGCCCTGAGCCCATAACCAGATCTGCAGAGCTGGTTTCTCCCCTACACCTGTGGGTCAAGGGCATCCACACCCACTTTACAGATGGGAATGCTCAAGACTTAGAAAAGGGCCATGGCTCAGCCCAAGCTGCAGAGGAAAACTCAGATCTCAAGTCAGTCTGCCTCTCAGCCCTGGGCTCCTGTCCACCCATAGTGGGTTGGCGTGGCTACTGTGGAAAACAATTGCTCAAACAATTTCTCATTCTGCGGTGCTGTGGATGTGTGCAGGACTGTGTGGGCTGAGCCCTTTGCAAGGCCTCGGGAAGAGGATGGATGCAGACTGTTAAGATTCAAGGTAGAGGATGTTGCATCTCTAATAAATATTAATTCAACATGCATCCACCTTCTTGGGGTGCTACACAGTATTGATAGGGTGTGAGAAGGCTGCAAAGCACATACACACACACTCCCCCATACACACCCCACACACAGACCCTGCTTCTAAATTCCATGACATGAGGGTCTGAAAAGTTTGAACACAGAGATATGTGTAGGGAAACAAGCATTTCTTCCATCTCTGGGATTGTGTGTCCTGTGCTGAGGGTACCCTGGGCCTGACCATGCCAACCATGGCTACTTGGGGCTCATGGTCCTTTCCCTCAACTGGAGTAGGAGTGAATGTCATTGCATCCTTGCACCATTCTGACCCCTGTTTCTGCTCTGCACTTGGGACTCAGAGAGACAGTTGATCAGTGAAGCTGGAACTTCCAACCCAAGCCTCAGCCTAGACATCTGATCTCTGCTTCTGGCATCTCCAGTGACCCAGAGTTCTGGGAAGAACATCCAGGACTGTCCCACATGTGTCCCGGGCAAGGGTGTGAGATTTGGAGACTGGA
>PVKC010010976.1:0-25168 GCA_004027635.1 Crocidura indochinensis
GGGGGGGGCACGAAAAATGTTTTCTCCTCCAAGGGGGCCTGACAGAAAATAATTGAGAAGCACTGACCTAATCTAATCTTCCTATTGGGGAATTCACCACAAAAGTAAAACTATTCCCCACTTTCTTTCAGAAGGGACTGTGAGGACTATTTTTTTATTTTTTTTCTTTATTTAAGCATCTTGATTACATATTACATGATTATATGATTGATTACATGATTGTGATTAGATTTCAGTCATGTAAAGAACACCCTCTTCACCAGTACAACATTTCCACCACCAAAGTCTCAAATCTCCCTCCATCCCACCCCACCCCCACCTATACTCCAGACAGGTTTTCCAGTTCCCTCATTCATTCACATGATTATAGTAGTTCTCTCTGTAGTTATTTCTATAGCCGCACTCACCACTCTTTGTGGTGAGCTTCATGAAGTGAGCTGGAAGTTCCAGCCCTCCTCTCATTGTCTCTGAGTATTGTTGCAAAAATTACTTTTATTTTTCTTAAAACCCATAGATGAGTGAGTCTATTCTGCTTCTCTCTCTTTCCCTCTGACTTATTTCATTCAGCATGATAGATTCTATGTACATCCATGTATAGGAAAATTTCATGACTTCATCTCTCCTGACAGCTGCATAATATTCCATTGTGTATAAGTACCACAGTTTCTTTAGCCATTCGTCTAGTGAAGGGCATCTTGGTTGTTTCCAGAGCCTGGCTATTGTGAATAGTGATGCAATAAATATAGGTGTGAAGAAGAGGGTTTTGTATTGTATTCTTGTGTTTTTAGGATATATCCCCAGGAATGGAATAGCTGGGTTGAATGGGAGCTCAATTTCCAGATTTTGGAGGAATCTCCATATCGCATTCCATAGAGCTTGGACTAGATAGCATTCCCAACAGCAGTGGATAAGAGTTCCTTTCTCTCCACATCCCCGCCAGCACTGATTGTTCTCATTCTTTGTGATGTGTGCCAATTTCTGTGGTGTGAGGTGGTATCTCATTGTTGTTTTGATTTGCATCTCCCTGATTATTAGTGATGAGGAGCATTTTTTCATGTGTCTTTTGGCCATTTGAATTTCTTTTTTATCAAAGTGTTTGTTCATTTCTTCTCCCCATTAAATTTCAAGTTTAATTTTAGTTCTTGCTTAAAGAATTTGTCTAAGAAATTAAATAGTATGAGTTTCAAGAGATCACCAAAAAAATCTCATAATTAGGTTTGTTCTACAGAATACACATCAACTGGATTAATTTTTTATTTTATTTATTTATTTTTGGATTTTGGGTCACACCCAATGATGCTCAGGGATTACGCCTAGCTATGCTCTCAGAAATCTCATTTGGCTTGGGAGACCATATGGGATACCAGGGGATTGAACCATGGTCCTTCCTAGGTCAGCAAGTGCAAGGCAATTGCCCTACCACTTGCCACTGCTCCAGTTCCATAGATTAATATTTTTGTATATAAGTTTATGTCTTTAATTTATTAAAATAATTTATTAAAATAATTGATTTTTTGCATTTTATTTAGCTTCAAAATATCATTTTCTTATTTAAATAAATCCATTGATAAAAACATTTATAGGAAATTTAATTTTGAAGGTTCACTTTCTATTAATATTCAAAAACTTCTTGTGCTCTGTTTGTAAATATGTTAGAAAGAAAGACCTACAATGAACTTTATCTGTTGCTGAGTTTTCTCTGTTTTAAACCCTCCATTCTTTATTATTGAATTGAAACTGCAGAGTACATTTCTCCATTATAGGATGAAATCACATTAGGCTCTTCTAACATGGGCCAGTATAGAGAGATTTTAAGTCTAAAGGAAAAAGAAGAAAGCTGTTATTGTTCATTACTCCAACCATGCTTCCTAATTCAGTGTGTAGTTCCTTCCTGTGTGAAAGTGAATCAGTTTAAAGATTTTTACACTTGTCAAACCAGTTCCTTTAGCCTCCTCTACCCTCAGAAATAACTTACCATGCAGAGTTTGTTATGTTTGAAAAGAGCCCAATCTCCTGGGGAATTTATCTCTATACTAAAATGTCAAAAACTTTAAAGTAGCACCTCTTCCTCAGAAATTTAAATTTCATGTTAGTAAAAGATCCCTAAGTAGTTAAGTTTTAGTAATTACAGCTTTTTCCCTTTCAAACTTTTAGAACTAAGAGTAATTCCTGGTCCCAATGCATATCAGGTTTCAGAATTATAGGAAAGGTTATAAATTTTATATCCCTAGGTATTCTTTTCTTTTTTCGTTTTCTTTTTCTTTTCTTCTAGGTTTTTTTGGGGAGGTCACACCCGGCAGCATTCAGGTGGTTATTCCTGACTCTAAGCTCAGAAATTGCTCCTGGCAGGCACGGGGACCAGATGGGATGCCGGGATTCGAACCAATGTCCTTCTGCAAGCAAGGCAAACACCTTACCTCAATGCTATCTCTGTGGCCTCTTAGGTACTATTTTCTGAGATTTTGATCCAGTATGTCTGGGCCAGGGTCTGAAATTTTGCCTTTCTAATAAATAAAAAAAGACATATGGAGGCTCCTACTCTTACATTAGAATTTTTTCTTTAGATTTAAAAATATCATCAAATTCCTATTTTAAGGTGGGAAGTTATAAATAAGCCAAGACATGCACAGCATTAATTTAATCAACTTGTCACCTCTGGGTGATTGTAATGGGAATTTGGGGAGAAACTCAAAGGTCTACTTATTGTACTTGATGATGAAGTTCATTATCACTTTGGCAGAAATTGGTTCAAGGACAGTGATGTGGACAGAACTGTTTTGAGTGTTTTAACCTGCTTAAAGAAAGAAAATGAAAATCTTGGTTTTTGAACTCTCGCTTCAATTCCTTTCAGTGAATTAAAGATTTCATATCAACCCTAAAATGATTGCATTTTTTTCTCCAAAAAATAAATATTATTGAGGAGACAGTACAAAATTAAATTTTATAATTTGTATTGAGGAGAAAATACAAAATTTAATTTTATATTTTGTATTATACTAGTCACTGAGTCTTTCTTACACCTCAACCCAGACCCTTGCCTAGTCTATATTGGAAACTGGGGACAAAAAAAAAAAAAAAAAGTTATGGTGCTGCAGCTAAAATGAGGAATGGCAGCATCCGTTTAGACTTGGATTAAATTAGCAACTTTGAAACCTCAGTCATTCTGAATCTCTTTTGCCAGTGTAAAAGTTTATTCTATGATTGGAAAAAGTAACCTTGTTTTGTTTAAAAACATTGCAACAGCCTCACTTTAAACAGCTACCCAAATAAATACCTATTATCTTCAATGCTTATCCCCTGATTGCCTCTGGCCATAGACAAGTAACTAAAAACAGATAAGATAAAGATTTAACTTTGTTTGACTTGGATTGAAGATGGCTACATTATGCAGAATTGGCACAGATTATAAATTTAATCAGGCAGTAATCCCATTGTAAATGTTGCTCCAAATAAATTATATAATAGATATATGTGAGTGAATTATACAGACTCTGATATCTGTTAATTAGGAATTTATTTAGAAAACAGTTTTTTTATAACAACTAAGGATCATAAAAAATATTTGGTCTTACCTGAAGATGCTGTCTATATACCTAAGAAATGCATCAATTTCTATGATATGATTTACAAGGATCTTGTCATCTCATCACTCCATGTAATATAATAATAGTTTCATTTATAAAATAATGGTTCCATAAAGATAGCCATATTCTGATATCCAATTAATACCTAATATAAAAAATCTATGAATAAATAGCAAATAGAACTTTGTAGACACAATTGAGTTAAAGTTATTGTCTGCTTGGTTAAGAGCAAACAAGTGGACTCCATGTAATCAGAGGGTTCTTTTAAATATGTGCAGACGAGTCATAATTGGAGAGAAGGAACCCAAATGGCTATTTCACTTGATGTAGCTCATTATCACTTCAGTGGAAATTGTGATGATGTCATCAGCAGTCAGAAAGATACAGGATAGCTTAAAAGATACTATTACTATTATGTTGTCTTTGTGGATTAAAGAGACCATAAGATCAGGAATAAGAGTGCCTTGAAAAGCTGGATAAAACAAATAAATAGCTTGGGGACTGGGTGGTGGTGCTGGAGGTAAGGTGCCTGCCTTTCCTGCGCTAGCCTAGGACGAACCACGGTTCAATCCCCCGGTTCCCCATATGGTCCCCCAAGCCAGGAGCGACTTCTGAGTGCATAGCCAGGAGTAACCCCTGAGCGTCACTGGGTGTGGCCCAAAAACCAAAAACCAAACACAAACAAACAAATAAATAGCTCTTCCTAAAATCTCTAGAAAATTATAGCCTGATGGTATCTTAATCTGAGGACTTCAAATTTCTAAAATTCAAAGGTTATAGACTTACTGTTTTGTTGCATATGTAAACATTTCTAATCTTATCATGATTTGGAATTTTTATGTATAAACATTTTTGGACCTACCCTGATCCTACCCTGATCAGTGATTGGACCCTACTCTAGGGTGTGACCTGGCATTCTGCCCCTACCCTAGGGTGGTACCTGATTCTAGTGTATAAAACAGAAGTCTGTGGAAGGGTAAGTGGCTTTTTGTTGGAACTGATGCTGAGACATCGGACCTCAGTTCATTCCACTGAATAAAGCTCATATTTCCACAAGTCTGACTCTCCGTGAGCTGTTTATCCGCCTATTCACCTCAGAACCACTGGTTACTGGGTGGTAGATGAGTTCTCCGAGCTGGAGGGGAGAGACCTCGTCCTCCCTACCTCCGTTAGCGAACCTCTCCTGGGGACGGATTTCTTCACTGTTTAAAGATATTGTTTGTAATAATTTGTTATAGGAACAATAGGAAAGGAATATAAGGACCCATTACATTGATGATCTTATATTTGTTAGCTCTGGTAAGTAAAATATAGCAACTACTTTTTAGATAAGTACATATGTATATATGTTAGGCATATATTTATTTAAGGCACATACTTAAGGCAAACTTTGAATATAAATCCCATAAAAATACAGAGTTCACCATGAGCTAAACAGTGTTTAAGAGCCATATGTATCCTTCCAAGATGCTGAACTGCAGCTCAGATAACTAGAGAAACAGTAACCAAAATAGAGCACAACCAAAACTGTGAACTTAACCAAGAAAAAATTCCAGTAAATTCTCTCAAGAGAAAATTCCAGTAAATTCTCTCTCTCTCCCTCTTTCTCTCTCTCTCTTTCTCTCTCTCTCACACACACACACACAAACACACACATATGCAAACATAGCACAGAGTAGAATAATATTCCCGAACATGTTTCAATCAATAATATTGCTACAAAATAATATAATTTTGATTCAACTTGATACAATAACAATAAGTGGTTGATTATTGGCATCCCTTATATATTCTTACAAACTTGATTGATATCTCCATCTCCAAATTAGAAAGAATATCAGTCCTCCAGTGACCTCAAACATCATATGTAAGGCTTCCCAGCAACACAGGCTTCCTTTTGCAGAGAAGGTGAAATCATTCTTAAACCATAAGTGTGACCTGTGTCCATAGGTGACACAGTCTATGGAGTTTTGGACTGACCCAGCATGAGCACAACTTATTGAGAACCTGATGAAAATCAGAGCATGTCAATACACATTTCTAATTTCTATTTATCATTAAAGGCAGAAGTAAAAAAAGAAAATGTGGGTGATATTAAAGGAAGATAAAAAGGAAGAGGTCAAAAGTTCAGACCTACTACTTCCCCAAATCAATCAGATCTTACTATGAAAAGAGTCTAAAAAACTAGAAGAACAATTTTAAAGACAAGTTTTTGAGGGTTGCATGAGCTGATTGCAGGATGGGTTAGTACTGACTTCTTTTCTTACTGATAATCTCAGAGAAAGTTGGAAAAAAAGTATTGTTGTGTGTCAATGAATATAGAAATAAACACACTTCATATTTTTAATATAAAAACAAAATGCGGAGTTCAATAGCCAGGAGTGATTTGCTGGGCACAGAGCCAGAGTAAACCCTGAGCACTTCTGGGTGTGGGTCACCCCTTGTCCCAAATTATAGTTTATTGCCTTAGTCAGTTTTAAATTATTCTATTATTTAAATTATTCTAATGGGTACTAACTATAGTTGTATTGACTGTAATATTTATTTAATCTGATAGATATGAAATAAAGAATTCTCTTAGCTTTATCTCTTTAGGCATAACTTTATTTTAGAGTGTTTTTGATAAAAAAAACTTAATTTTTTCAGCAATCACTATTTAAATACTTTTTACCCATTTATTTAGAAGTTGATTTTACTAAGCAGAGTTTTTATTTTGATATCAAATTGGTGATATTCAAACAGATTCAAGATATTTTAAAATTTTGTATTTGGACACAGTAACTGAAAATATTTATATTTTTATAATGCTGGAGTTTTTTTTAAAATATAAGATAAATTAATATTTTAGATGTCAATTTATAGTTACACTATTATATATAGATTAAAATAAAAGTCACCATTAGGAGTACAAAAATATGTGTTGTACTTTAAAAACAAAATGTTTTTTAAACACTTTTTAAAGTCTTAAAATATTACCTTAATTTGTAGTAAATTTGTAAAGAAATTTAGAAATAACTGTCTATAGGCATATAAAATTGAAGTTAATATAACTTACCAAATATTTAATGTGTACTAAGCACTCTGAGGTGTATTCCATTAAACACAACATTGGAAGATTCAATTTCCCACTCTAAAAACTTACAATCTGGAACTTAAGGCAGCAAAATATAAAAATAAAATAGCTGTAAATATCACTATATTTTTAAAAAGAATATCATGTGGTGACATTATTTGTCAGAAGAATTAAATAGTAATAATATAAAGGAAATGGAAGAAACTAGAAATTGAGCTTTATAAACAAGGAAAGAAGTAAAAAGCAGCACTAAATGTTCTAGACAGGCAGGATGATAAGCAAAGAGTTCACACTAGCAAAAGACTAAAGCATACCTAAAAATACTCCATTTAACAAAGAGTTTGAAGACAAGAAAGATCACATTGTTGTGATTCTATCTGGTTTGAAATGTCAATATGCTTCCCTGAAAGACTTCAAATATTCAAGGATCTTAAAATCTATGAGAAGAGGAAAAATGTCCAATGCAACACTTTCTACATCCAGAAAATAACATAAGAACTGGCTGCAATCTCTGTTAAACAGAACCAAAACAAAACCCTGAAGCTCTAAATTGGAAAGTAAGTTCTGGGGTTTGCTTTTGCCATGGTCATCTCTCTCAGATTTACAAAACTTATCTGCTAGCCATTGTGGTTTATGTTTCATAAAGAGAGAAAGAACAATAATCTAGTGGAGAAATTGATTCAAAGTCAAGAGAACTAGAAGTCCTGATATGTAGAATATATGATTCTTAGGCTAATTTGGCTCTAAGATTCTGTAGCAATGTGAAAACTTTGCTAGGCTAGGATAAAAACAGTTAAACAAACAACAAAAAAATTTCTTCTTCTTTTGTTTTTATAATAAGTTTTTAATTAAATAAAAAGCATCATTCCAAGTCTCGTTCAACAAACTATTTAGGTTAACTTCTCACACAACTAAAATCAAGATAACTTGGCCTGGCCTATATATCTGACTCAATTTTTTAATTAAATTTTAACCTTTGTTTAAATTGAGGTATCACAATTTATAATAGCATGAGTCTGAATGTTTTAGGATACACATCCATCATCAGAGTAGCAATATTTCTCAACAACTATCCCTAGGAAGATTCTACTCAGGACCTAGAAGCCTCAATTCTCTGGGCAGAATCTCAGGGATTGTTTCATTTCCTATTGTCTTTTCAGTTAGTTTCTTATATTTCATACATGGATGATACCATCTAGTATTTGTCCTCTTCCTGAAATGCTTCTCTATTTAACAATAAATTGCATGATTTCAACTTTTCTTAGAGCTGAGAAAGAATTTAATTATGTATATGTATCACAACTTTATTTTTAATAAAGTTCATAATATTACTAAAATTGTTACCAGATCTTGGCTAAAGTAAATAGTTCTGCAATGAATACAGAGCTACATCTTTTTTTTAACATTTTATTTATTTATTTATTGAGTTTTTTTGTTTTTTGTATTTTTTTTTTTGATACGTGTGGGTTACTCCTGGATACTCAGAAATTGCTCCTGGCTTGGGAGACCATATGAAACACAGGGGGATTGAACCGCCGTCCATTCTAGGTTAGCACGAGCAAGGCAGACGCCTTACCACTTGCATCACTGCTCCAGCCACCAGAGCTACATCTTTACAGATTAATGTTTCTGGCTTCATAGATATGTCAGATGCCAAGGAGTGAGATTTCTGGATCATATGAAGCTTTAATTATAATTTTTTTGAGAAATCTTTGTTTTCCACAGAGGGTGAACCAGATAGTCCCATAAACAGTGCATGAGGCTTCCCTCTTCAATTTTCATATATTATTGAGTTTTGCTCTTACAAAGTTTTACTCTTATAAACATGTTTTACTCTTATAAAGTCTTTTACTTTTATAAAGCATGTCATACTTCTTATAAAGTTTGCTTATTATAAACTACTACTCATATAACATATGAGTTGTCATATCTTTAAATAGCAAAATATTTTAGTCTGTTTTAAATTATACTGAGATTAATATGTGACAATATAGGAACTCTACTACTAGTTGCTCAATGATTGAAGCTAATTCCTCATAACTGCATTCTTAGTCTCCTTGACTTTGCAACAAAACAAAGCAAATAACCTTTAATCCTTCAAAATCCAGGGAATAACCCTTTAATCAGACTTCTAAAAGTTTCACTGGCTTAAAAATTCTGGTACTCTCTCTTCCTTCCCTTCTCAACCCCAATGGGAGACCCTTCCTGCATTCTTCCTCATCTCTTTATCACTGCACAAATTCAACCAAAGTTATTTCTCCAATATTTGAGACTAAAATGTTCCTTATAGTTAAAAAATCCTTCTTTCGAGCTGATGCTAGGAATTATCCATTAGGTATTATCAACTAACAACAGCAAGAAATATATTCTAACTGTAAATAGCTCTCAGCATTGATACATCCTGAAGCTGTCTGTGTATTTCAGGAAAAAAATGTAGTAGACCCGCTTGCTTCTGAGGGAAAAAAAAACCATCATGTTTTCATGCTTGGGGCCTTACCTCAGAGACTCAAATTGAAAAACATCATTTCAGAGAGGCACATTCAAAAACAGGGACAATCTGTGAAGGAAAGAAATAGCTGCTAGAAACAAGTAAACAATTTTATACTTCGAGACTCTGAAAACAAGATAAAAGTACTTACAAAGGAACAAAATCTGTAAAACTCGGGAAATTTGAAGTCAGTTGTAAACCTGTTTGCTGGCACTCTTCAGAAGACTGTGGTGCTTTTTTTTAAGGTGGCCTTGCCACTGAGAAAACAGCATTTCAATTCTTTCCCTTCAGAACATACATTAAGCATGATTCCAAGATAAACTCTTTGCATACATTATAAAGCTTTTTTTGATCTTACCTAACTTGACTTATGAACACATCTTCCCCATGACCTCACTTTAGTCATGTGCTCAACACAACTAATGATTAAAGATTTATTATATCTGCCATATTCACCTAATTCTGTACACATTTATCCTTTTTCATTTTTGTACTATTTAGTTCTCTGATTCCACTCTCCAACTATCTTCTATTTCTATAGGCATCATTTAACAGACAATTTAAATTTCCTTTGAAAATACTAGATCCATCTCTGATTATATTAATTTCTATTTCCTCAATTATAGTATTCACATTGGATAAAATTGAGTCAGAAAGTTTTCTGGAACTGAAGAGATAGCACAGCAGTAGGACATTTGCCTGGCATGCAGTCGACCCCATATGGTCCCCTAAATTTGCCAGGAGAGATTTCTGAACACAGAGCCAGGAGTAACCCCTGAGCACCTCCAGGTGTGACCCCCCCAAAAAATAAAGTTTACTAATGGCACAATAATTTTAATCTATTATTCCCCCTTAAACTGAATTTACATAAATATTTTAAGACTATGACATATTTGAAGCCAGAGCTATAGCACAGTGGATAGGATGTTTGCCTTAAATGGGGCTACACGTGACCGACCTGGGTTCAATCCCCTAAATGCCATTTATACCTCAAGCCTGTCAGGGGTAATTTCTGAGTGTAGAACCTAGAATAACCTCTGAGCACTGCCAAGTGTACCCACCCAAAAACTATGACAAGTACGTGTTTTATAAACATAAATATAAAAAAAGTTTAACAAAGAAAGCATTATACCAATGTATTATTAATAAGTGTCTTTATGTTTTAAATTACACTACAGTTTATACTCTTCAATGCCTTTGAAGTATCTCATTTTATTTATTTTATAGTTATTAATTTATAAGTGCATCGAGATTTTACACTGTTGGAACCATAGTTCCAGTTTAAATTTTTATAGCTTCCAGAAAATATAAACTGATATTCTACTGAATAAAATTTATGAAAGAAATTACAATCTGATATATATGTATGTGCTTGTACACTGTATTTTCTTAATTAAGATATCTCTATACAACTAGATAAATATCACAAGGCAATAGAATGACTGGGGAATATTTAAATGAACATACTTTCTGTCAAGCGTATGTTTAAGGGGGAATGGGAGATGGAAAGAATATACATTTTTATGGAAGAAAGGAAGAATTAGATACTAAATATCAGTGTGTGCATGAGCTTCTGTAAGAAAACATTGTGAATTATGTATGAGTAAATTTTGCATTGGTAATAAAATGTAAATAGTTTCGCTTTGTTAGAGTAGAAATTATGAACAGTTCGTATGAAGAGAATTCAAGTCTTGAAGTGGAACAGTAAGAATAGTACAAAAGGTATAGATTCTATTGTTGCATTCATAAGTATATTCCAAAATTGACAGTAGTAGTGATTGCACACACCTACAGCTGTGTTACTAACCACTGAATTGTATGGTTTAGAGAAGTAAATGGAGTGAAATGGGATGGGATTATATTTTAATAAAATTGTTTTTTTAATGAGAACTGGAGGAACATCTACCAAAATATTAAAAATAGTAATATTTTCAAGTAAGCAAATAAACATTTTAAATGGCCAAAACTCCAAAGGAAAAAAAATAAAAATCACACAGGTTCCCACAGGGGGAAAAAGTGAAGTAAAGAAGATTGAGTCTATTGCCCACCCTCAGTCCTGAAGTAGCAAGGAATAAGAGTTCAAGAACATGTTTTAAAAAAGTAACGTTTAAAGCAATTTCAATGCACTGGAAAAGGATTCTGATTCCGGAAACAGACAACAGAGAAAGTGAGCTCCAAATTATATGTTTTGTAGTCTGTCTGTGCTGAAGAAAAAGATACTCGGAAGTTCCCTGTTGATAAGCAGTGCTGATCAGACCAACGCAGTAAAATCCTGGAGACCAAATACAAACCAGAAAGAAGAAAACTGAACAGATAAAGAACTGTGAATGCTTGAAGAGATGTGTTCAAGATTTCAGATTATACTAATCAATACATATTATTGCAAAAATGATCCAAAGCCAAGAAAGAACAATTCCCAAGAATTATAGTTAACAATGCCTAGTTTTTACATGAGAATGGCACCTAATTTTAACAGAGTGAGAAACCTCCAGATTAATAGGAATGGAGTAAGAAGAATCAGAGTTTTATTTTGGTCATAGGGATAATGGGAAAATATGCTGTACTATATTCTAACACATTAGGTAGGGCAGACATTAGACTGATTTTAAGACTCTAAATTTTAGTCTAGACAGTAAGAGTATCTATAATAGTCTTAATAATTATATATTCTCAAAACTCAATAGTAAGAACACAATTAAAACTGGGAGGCAAGAAAGTATTTGAATTGACACTAGTATAAAGAAATCTGTAGATGTCCATTAAGCAAGATAAAATCACAATGAGATACATCTTACACCTATTTAGATGGTAAAAAATGTAAACCTCTAATCATAGGAGGATATGAAAGAGTTGTAATTTTCATAAAGTGCCACAATAATTTTGAAAAATAACAGTATTATGGTATTTGAAAATTAAATCAATATCTACCATAAGATTTAGGGCCAAAAATAAGAAAAAAAAAAGATTTAGGGCCAGAGAGATAATACAGAAGATAAAGTACTTACTTGTCTTGCTCATAGCCAGCCTAGCTTCTATTTCTGGTATTTCAAGATGCCTCAAACCCTGAAGTGGCCTCTGAACATAGTACCAGGAGTAAATACTAAGCACAGCAGGGTATGCTCCCCTCCAAAAAAGATTTAGCACATTTAGGAAAGATGGTGGATCGAATCCTGGCATCTCATATGATCCCCCGTGCCTGCCAGGAGAGATTTCTGAGCACAGAGTCAGAATTAATCCCTGAACGCTAATATGTGTAACCCAAAACGAACAACAACAGCAAAAAAAAAAAAAAAAAAATTTAGTCATTCCCTTCTTGATAATTACCCTAGAGAAATTATATGTTCAAATAAAGACATACAAAAATATTTGTAGCAGCTTTGTTACAAGTAAAAATTAGAAACAATGCAAACTTATCTAAAACTTATCTAAGTGATTAAATTATTACATATTATAATGCAGTAAGATCCATTTAGAGAAAGGATTAAAATATTGATACATGAAATAACATCAGTGAATCTCAAAATAATTATGTTGAATGGCAAGCCAAACCCCAAAAGTAAATATAATATATAATTTAATTTATATAAAGTTCATAAATGCTAACTAACTAAATCATAAAAGAGAGAGGGGAGAAAAAGGACAGATGAAGATTTTAGAAACAGCATGAGATAATCTGTAGTGATAATCTTTCAGTTACAGATGTCTAAATCTTTCCAATTGTATACATTAAATATGCATGGGCTGGTGTCCTGAAGATAGTAATAAGAGTACATACGAGATAGATGGTCTGGGTATCATCAGCAAAGTAGGAATCAGCAACTTTGTCTTCTCAGTCCTTTACCCTGAATTACCACCTAGTTGGCTGAGAATTGACATGGAGTCCCTGAATATTATGAATACCACATAGGAGACCCCCAAATTCAAAATAAATAGGTACATTCAGTTACACATTCATTAAAATTTAGTAAATCTAAACAGGCCAAATCAAAATCATTATATACAATAAAATTTGATTTTTTTTTACCCTACATCTTATGAATTTCCTTCATGGACGGCAGTTTGTAAAATATTAAGAAATCATGGCAATATTTAATAAAAATTAAACACAGAGAGTAGTATTTTTTTTCTATTTCATATGGAGAAATTGTATCCCAGAGAGGTTGTTCTGCCCCAAATCAGGTTGTTAGTAACAACTGGAAAAGGACTCCCCTGGCACTCTTTCTAGACTACATGATTCTTTGGATGTAACAAACTATATAAATAAAATATTTTCTGCAAATATACAAATTTAATGAATTTTAGAAGACATCCCATAACTCATTTTAAGTTGGATTTTGAAAGTATACTTATTTATAAGCACATATTTTTCTAACTAAATTATTGGCATACTGTAAATATTTCCTTTCTATCCTTAAGTTTTTACATGAAATACTTTTTAAAGTTTGAGCTTAACTTATCTGTTGGTAACTTATATGATAGGTCATATCATATTCAAATTTGCTTCTGAGTAGTTTATGTAAAATCCCATCCACCCACATATTTGCATTAACCATGTAATTAAATATGCATATATCTATGCATTCAAAACATACTCTTCATTTATTTCCATCTCTGGTCAACTGTTTAGGATGATTTGTACTAGAGGTGACTAAGGATTTTGTGTGCAGTATTGGGAATTTTGGTGCTGGTGGGGTGAAGCAAATCATTATCATAAATATGAATGCTGTTGTAACCCTGTTACCTAAAGTATAATAAAAAACTTGTAAGTGCAGATAATTCCTAAAATGCAAAAGCAAATAGAAAGAATCTGAAAACTGGAGTCAGCAGACCTAGGTCTAGTAAATAATTTATTTGCTATATATATTTAACAGTGATTAAATGTTAATAAATGAGGGCTAGAAAGATAGTTCAGTACAGTACTTAAGGCATTTGCCTTGCATACAGCTGGCCCCTTTTGTCTCCCTGTCACAACATAGAGTCAGTTTCCTGAGCACTGCCAAAAATATCCCCTGATCACTGAGCCAGCAAGAAGACCTGAGCATGGCTGAGTATGGCCCCCAAATTTTAAAAAACATTTTTAAATGGTTGATTTTTATGAAAGTGTTCTCTGAGTTACTGCAGTACAAAAATATATAATACAAACAAAATGTATTTAATAATAAAAAAGATGTGGTTTCAATATTGTAAATAGTGCAAAAAGTAAGGTAAGGTCATTTAAAACGATACTCCACTACAGAAATCAAATAACCAGGATATTCTTTGAAATACTAATATGATTGCTACTTAATACTGATACATGTGAGACAGAATCAGAGATCTATTTTAAAATACTGCTGTGAGCACTAAATGCTACAAATCTATACACTGTATTGAACTTCTTTACTTTCCAACTCCACCTGGTTCTTGCCCTTTTCCAGAAAAGGAAGCAAAGAAATTGGCTCTATCGCAACTTTTCATGTTTCCTTAATAACCCTCATGCTGGGGGCATATTTTCTAGCAGGCCAGGAAGAGAAGACACTGACTTGAGCAAATCAAAAGCTCAATATTTATGGGTTAATTTATGGCTTATCCAAACCAAATGGTCTTATAAAGACAAGATTCAATAAATATGTAAAAATAGAAATACTTACTTACAACCTATGGGCACTTCAGAATTTGTCCATAAGATATTCTAAAACATTTTTCAACTATGCTGAACGAAGCAAACATTAAGAAAGAATAATCCTTTTGCTTACCCCTTAGGCAGAAATTTTTACACATTAAAAGAGAATTGAAGATAATAGCATTAGGCTGCTCAGACTTACTTTAGTTGAGTGAATTCAAAGGAACTTAATATTTATGGTAGGCATATGACAGATTCTACTAGGCATAAAGACTTCAGCCCTAATACCTTAAACATTTGATTCTATGTACTGTAAAATACGTTTTTTAATCACTGCTGTGTCCTATTATTGAGAATCTAGCAAATAACTACTCTATTCCCCATTTTGAGCACTTAACCAAGTCTAAACTCCCAATTATCTCATATATTAGTGCTAAAAAATAGAAATTTTGTGACTTTTTTTCACCAAAAAAGGCAAATCAACAATATTTGATCAGATTGTGAGTGAGCTCTTTAAGTGAAACAGAATGAGAAATAGTTTATAAAATGTAAGTTGCATCTATTATATAGTGAGTATATAATAGTTGATGCCAAGTGTTTATATTATATTATGTAGCATAATTACAAAAAGCTATTTTGAGCAAATAATTTAGTAACCTATCTACACTAAAAACAGAAGAAGGCTGGAATGGTGGTGCCGAGGTAGGGCATTTGCTTTGCACACGGCTGACCTACGACAGACCACTGTTAGATCCCCAGCTTCCCATATAGTCCCTTAAGTCAGGAGCAATTTCTGAGTGCATAGCCAGTAGAAACCCCTGAGCATCACCAGGTGTGACCCAAAAACCAAAAAAAAAAGGGGGGGGGGAATAGAAGGCATATAAAAATCTTTACCAACAATATGATAGGCATTGCATTATGCATTAGAGAAAAAGACACTAAATTGATGCTCTCAAGATGCTTACTTTCCCCTCAGAGAGTAGTCATTTTTATCAAGAATAAGATAGTTTGGAAGTATTTGAGGGTGCAGAAAATATTACTTTATACCCTCCTGGGTTCTTCAGAGTCTGGGCAAATAATCAAACACACACCAGACAGATCAGAGAACAGTAAAGAGAAATTTATTAAGAACATATATACTCATCTACACATGGGAGACTCAGCAAAGCTGAGTAATTTACTATGTGGTCTTAAATGTTGTTTAACTAACAAAAAAAACTGAGAAGAAAAACCAGGTCAATTAGGAAGGTTAACAGGAAAGGTGCATTAACACTAAACTCTGCTTTCTCCTTAGATTAGAGCTTCCCCCTAAGGGATATATTCCCATGTAAATGTCTCTCCAGGGATAAATCCAATATGCATTCAAAGCCTGTCTTAGGAATTTATCTTTTTACCTGCTTATAGTGGACAAACAAGTACAAATTTCTACTATTACTGCAATTTCTATCTGAATAATTTTCTAACATTTACTTTAACTTCTATTCTCTCTCTCCCTTTGTGTCTGTTTCTGTCTCTCTATTTCTCTCCCTCTCTAAAACACACACACACACACATACACACACACACACACCCATCCATCACCAGTACCATCATCATCATCATTAAACATATTCTTTTGGTTAATTCTTCCTATGCCAAAGGATCCTAACATCATGAAATCTAAAGATAACTGTAAAAGTTCTCAAGTCACTTTCAGCCAAAAAGAAATTTCTTTCAGATGCTAAAGTGATGTAGAATAAGCAAATACTGCAGCCTTTAAAATGAAAGTTTCCAGGAGTCAGAAAGTTAGAGCAGATAAGGCACTTAGAAGCAGCCAAAGTAGGTTAAATCATCTGCATCCTAAATGGTCGCTGAACTCTGCCAACAGTGACCCCTGAGTACAAAAATCAGGAGTAAGCTCCAGCATTGTTGGAGGAAAGAAAGTAAATCTTTAATAGTTTGAGTCTGTGACAGCCCAGACGGTTTGCCATGAAGGGAAGTACCAAGTTAGTTCTTCCATCCTACTCCATGATGTTGTAAGCCCTGGAGAAAGAGCAGTTCTCTGGAGCTCTGGAGCTCGGGTATAATACGAACACAATATATTTGTGACTTTCTTTTTCTGGGGTGAGGTGGCGGTTGGACTACCATCATCACTTCTCATAGTGCTCTGGTTGGGATCAAACTCAGGTATGCTGTATGCAAGGCAGGCTCCTTACCCACTGTATTATCTCTGTATTATCTCTCTAACACTACATCTGTGAGTTTCTTAGAAATTTAGACTCACTTTGAAGTCCTCATTTCAATGGCCAGAATAGTGATAGCTGTAATTCCCATAGCCCAACCCCAGTCCCAAAAGTCTTAGATTCCATCCCACACAAACACTCGTGTAATTCAATCAACTGTGTCCCATAGTCACCACCAGACCTGCAGCCCCTTATGAAAAGTTCTCTAATAGTGTTTCCATTGTGCAAGCCCTCAGAATAGACTGTTATCAACCATTACTTGAATAAACATTTTCCTCCAACATAATCCAATGGCTTCTCACTCTAAGTACTCCTAGATCTAAAGAAGATGCCAATCGATTGTGTTTCCAGTTCTTTGTCCAGTTCTGCCTCCCCTAGACTTGAGGTGAGCGGGAAATACTTTGTGATATGTCCAGAGATGTGAAACCAAGCACTTTAGATTCCCAGCAATTAGGCCTCTTCTGCTTAATGCTTTCTGATCTAGAGGACAATGTTCTTTGTACATTTATTTCACAGAGGTAGATGGAGATAGCATCTAATCCCATAAAAAGAGAATATGCTACAAGTATTATTGGTTATTGGTTTTCAGTCTGAGACCTCAATAAAAGTCAAGATAGTCTAGCACTAACATTCAGTTATATGCTCAAGAGACCGTCTGTCACTTTATGCTTATTTTCTACTATATCCACTAGGGAAATGGCTGTATCTTTTCATTTTGACTGCTCCCAGAAATGTTTGTGAACAGGAAAAAAATCATGAGTTCTCAGAGTGCACTTACAATTATTAATACACTTATATATTTATTTTGAGTTTTAGAAAATATCTCTCAAAAAATATGACTGTGTCATCTGAGGCTCACATTAATCAGTCTTCTGTGTTCAGAAATGAACAGAAGAGTAAAAATTATACCCAGAACTCTATAACCTTTAAATCAGTATAAATTCATGTCATTGGAAATTCTTCCTTTTCTTGAGAAAGAATTTAAAATGTCTCCTTTGCCAGTTTGAGAAGTATGTCTGTCCTTGTGACCTTATCTAATTAGAATGTCAATGTTATTCTTTTTGCCTATTTACCATGCTCAACCAGCCGACAGACAAGCTTATTCTAGATTGTTCTCCCAAACACTAGACCTATTCCAAATTAAGTCAGGCTTTATGACGTTTGTGCCTATTGGGAGATTTCTATGAAATGAATATTCATTAATGTCTCCTGGAACCACTGTCTTCTCATCATAGCATGTACATTACCATCTCAGAATTAAATCCCTATTATCTGGGTAGTCAGTCTAGAGTAGGAAAAATGTCTAACCACACTATCTCAAACTATTATACTCATATATGAAAAGAATAAACATAAATGACAAATGTGTAACTGAGCGATTGTACACATCTTAACAAATCATGCTATTTACCAAGATTCCTCCTTTAATTCTCTGAGTTTTGAGTGATAAGAATTTCTTAAGTGCTTTTACATGGCTGTTATAGAATAACTACCTTATTTTTATTAAAGTTAAAATCGCATCATTTTCCTCTCTGTTCCTGGAACATAGTTTCCAAAAATGTAAGCAACATAATTGTTGCTACATAATTTGCAGTGGGACAATCAATAAAAAAACGATTAAGTGCTATAACTCCAGTACAAAAATCCTGAGGCCAATATTTCAAAAAAATTGAGCATTATCCAAAATTATATCAAAATATTTGGCAGTGACATTTTCAAATTTAAATAATTGCTTTTTTCTCAAGTACTAGTTATAAAAGTGAAGTTCTTATGAAAAAACAAATTGAGAGTTTCTGAAAAGGAAATCTTTAACAACTAATTATTTTATATTTGTAGGTACAATATTTATGAATTTAGAGCTAAAGTTTCAATGGGTTATGTAATCTTCCCCAATACTATAGTTTTAATTTTTTTTGTTAATCCCCCAAAATTTATATGCTGACCTAATGCTTGTACCCCCTCCTATGTGATTCTGTGTGATAGTTTCCTTATAAGAAGATAACACCAGAGGACATTGAAATAGGGCAGACTGATAGAGCCATGTGTTCTCAGGAAGTAATAAAATCCACATGTGAGTCAAAGAAATTATTCTGTCACTATCTCTAGCAAAAATGTACTAAGAATGGTCTCAGTCTGTGGACACAGGAGTTGAGGTTGATAAGATTCTAGTCAGCAACAGTTCAGAGAATCTAAACTCCCCCCAAAAGCAAAAAAGTTCCCACAGACACAAAAGGCTGTGATAAGAAGGTAGACCTCCAAAAGTTCAAAGTTTTTCCACTTAGCAAAAGATTCTTATCTACAAAGAAAGTTCCAATTGGGAGAAATTTGTGAGAAAAGCAATAGAAACAACTTTGCAAAAGCAAGTAATGTACTTCTTTTTCTGGGGGCCATCTACATCTCATTGGCATAATTTCTTTCTTTTACTTGATGGGGTCCTCTCTGGAGAACCCTTTGTTTCCTCTTGATCAATTTTCTCTTTCCCTATTTATAATTTCTAAATAAAACTATCGTATTTCCCTGCATATAAGATGACTGGGCATATAAGATGACCCCCTATTTTTCCTATTAAAATATAGGGTTTGGGCTATATTTGTCATATAAGACTACCTCTCTTTTAATGCACACCAAATGGAAATTAAAAAATGTAAGAGAAAAAGAGAAGAACCCTCAGAGAACTCTCAAACATAACAATATATGCTTAATAAAACTAGACTTTGGAGTGCCAACAATCATTTTACATTTGTCATTTGTAGTGAGTGACTGTGATTTTTATAATGATTTTTATTTTGACCAAAGTGGATTACATATCTTTCACAGTAATATTTTAGGCACATATTAACATTGAATCAGGGGAAGTCCCATCACCAAAGTTGTCCTCCCTCCACCCCTGTTCTCAGCTTGCATCCCATATCCCCTACCCTTACTCCCCAGGCTGCTAGTATAAGTGGACCCCTCTGTGTTTAGCTTACTACTTAGTGATCATACAACTGTTTGGTCTTGGTACCCTCGATTATTCCCCCTCGATTTGAGAGGCAGAACTAGATGGTTCGGGCCCGGGAGATAGCATGGAGGTAAGGCGTTTGCCTTTCATGCAAAAGGTCATCGGTTCAAATCCCGGTGCCCTATATGGTCCCCCATGCCTGCCAGGAGCAATTTCTGAGCATGGAGCCAGGAGTAACCCCTGAGCACTGCTGGGTGTGACCCAAAAGCCACACACACACACACACACACACACACACACACACAAAGAACTAGATGGTTCAAGTTATGTGGTTCTGTTTGAAGAAAAGAAAAGAAATAAAATAGGGTAAAAATCAAATAAGCTGAAAATGGGCAGCTTCCTTAGAGGCTTTCAACATCAGTTTGAGAAAAGGGAAAAAGAAAGAGAAACACCACAACAATACAAAGGAAATATCAAATAAAAAATCCAATGATACAGCAATAAAAACAAGCACCACATAATAACCATGGTCCTGAAATAAAAACAAAACAGAGCACACACATACACACACACACATACACACACACATACACACACAAACAACAATGTCAAAACCAAAAAAAATAAATAGAAAATGATTATTTTGTGCTTTTTTTTTCCTGCATCGGCACAGTAGAGTGACTGTGTTTTTCTAATTGTGATCTACATTGAGAGTAGGGAGAGGGGCTCCTCCAAGAGTAGCTGGCTGGGGTGCAGTGATTCATAGGACATCTAGATGAAGACAGAGCACCTCCTCTGTATCCTATAAAAGCTGAACAGAGGACTGAGCACTGGAAGGCCACATACCAGCAATGACAAACCCGCAGGTAGATGGGATGCAACACTGGGTAACTCAGCTCCTCTGTGTGCCCTGAGGTCTGAATGATGACGCCTGGCAGCTAGATGGGATGCGGTGATAAGAGGGGGGCAGATCACTCATCCCTGAAGCTGGACTAAGTTTCAGCATGCCTTATACCAGCATATATAAGACGACCCCTGACTTTTTTTTTTTTTTTTTTTTGGTTTTTGGGCCACACCCGGTGACGTTCAGGGATTACTCCTGGCTCTGAGCTCAGAAGTCGCTCCTGGATTGGGGGACCATATGGGAAACTGGGGGATCGAACCACGGTCTGTCCTAGGCTAGCGCAGGCAAGGCAGGCACCTTACCTCCAGCGCCACCGCCCAGACCCTACACCTGACTTTTATGAAGCTTTCATGGTTAAAAAGTCGTCTTATATGCCGGAAAAATACGGTATTTATTTTTCTATGTTTTTCTGAGAGGGAAAAGCTTATTTTTTTTTTATTTCCTGCCATAAATCAATTCATCACTCCAGTCTGAATTCCACAACTCCCTGAGAAACTGGATTAACTCCCTTCCTGTGTAGATCTAGTGGAACTCAGGTGCAATGGAGCTTGTGATCACAAGTGTTAATGCCACATATGAGTGCTCCTGGCAGACTTTATACATCCTGATCCTCCCAGTCACTCCCAGGTTACAAACTTGGGCAAAGAGGAAGATGGTAGACTCCCTGTTAAGTCTACTGCCTCTCTTCTCCCCACTTTACCTTAGTCATCTAAAATAACATGGAAAATAAAAGAGTATGTGGAATGTATTGAAAGAGAACTCTGCCCAGAAACTAAATTGACTAGAAACTTGAACTTCTAGCTCCATAACTATTAGAAAATAGCTATATTATTTAGTGAACTATTAGAAAATAAAATAGCTCTATAATTATTAGAAAATTCTTTTTTGATGCTTATGCTATCCAATCTATGGATTATACTATTGCAACCAGAGGCACCTAATTTATTCAATCTAACAGGAAAGGAATGGACAAAAGCTATTTTTCCTTATGTTTTTCAAAATGGGATCCCAGAAGAAAATCACAAGTGTCTTAAAATTATGAGAATTTGCTTACATACTATATTTATATAGGTAGTCCTATTTCTTTTTATTGTACATAGTCAAAACTAGCACTACTAGTCTCATTTTACAAATGAGAAGATGTGGCTAAGGCATATTTACACATCAAATATTTAGCTTCTACTCTAATGTTCTCTGACTCTATCATATATCTGCTAGCTCAGAGCAACTTTGAGATCTTTCTATTCTTCAGTCAGTACACCTCAGACCTAGAACTAGCTCAAGGATAAGAAAATAAATTTAAAAAGTTTACTCTTAGCAGGTAAACAAAAGTGCCTGTTATTGATAGTCATTAGATAGAAATAAAGTTGAAGAGAAAAATAAGTATAAAGGGCGAGTCGTTCATTTTCAATTATTCTAAATATTAATTTAAAATTTCAAGAGTAGTTTCCATTTCTTTCTTGGCAAATATTTTGTGTGTGTCACTTTTGAGCAGTGACTATCTGTGACACAAAGGAATAAATTTCAAATACTTCTTGTTCTGGAGTACACCATTAAAGCTCCTCTGAAAGAGAGAAAGCAGTTACAACATCAAGTTCAATACATCGCCCTCCTGATTAATTTGAAGCAGTGAAGCGTTTGAAGAAACAGGTGCTCTGGTGCTCTCTGGAGGATTAATGTTCCACATCCCATTGAGAAGCCCTTCCATAAGCTCTCATTCTATTTTAAAAATATCTGAGCTCTGAATGTCACTCCATTAATAAAGATTTCAGCAACTTAGTCATCAGTAACAATATGACCTATCACTGAAACAACATATACATATAACAACATCTTTCTGCTATATTAATTAATCATTAAAAGATGCCTGAAAAAGGGGACCAATGTTAGGTTGTATAGAAAACCTGATTTTACTATCATATTCAAATAGTTTATATATCCATATTGCTTCAAAATGTGTTATTCTTCCTACCAAGAGTCAAAAAACCCTTTAACTGACCTTTCTTTTCAACTCCCACTAATAGACGGGAGCTTTTGTTTTCCTTTCAATTGTTTCTGAGGATGTGGTCTAACAGTAATAATCCTGGGTGCAAATTTAATTGCCATTTGCATGTAAACCTCTCAGAATCAGTCATTATACCTTCTCTTTTTCAGGTCTCCTTTCCATTGTTCTGTAAAGAAGAGGTCAGTCTCCATTATTTAGCCCTCCTCTAAAGGACTATCAAAAGCCATTCCCCTGGGTTATTATTACTGAATTAGCCCTCAGTAAAACCTGTCCTTACTAATTAGTTCTCAAATTGTTATCACTTAAACAAATTAAATAAAGAGCATACATTTTTCCCCCAAGTTAAATTGTATTAAATTGTATTTCATTTTTAAGAGTCCAGAAAAAAGTGAGATTTTAAAATAAAAAAAATTAGCAGACAGCATATAAAAATCATTTTCAGGAATAACAGCAACTTAAATATCTAATAATAGGAAATTCAGGGAGAGGGTAGATAATAGATAGATATAGATAGATAGATAGATAGATAGATATATAGATAGATAGATAGATAGATAGATAGATAGATAGATAGATAGATAGATAGATAGATAGATAAATAGAAATAGTGCTAAAGTTTTAGTTCTATTTGGCAGGATATTCACACAAATGTTTAAATTATCCAAAATTCCTATAAAAATACACTAAAGAAATGCAGATGATTTAGATTCATAACAGTAAATATCAGGATAGGGAGTCATCAACTGATTTGATATTATTTTAAATATCTATTACATACCAATTTGAGATTACCATATTGTTAGATAAAATAAAAGCAAAAAGGCAAAACCTAGTTTTGCAGTTGACCTATGAAAAGTGGGAAAAATTTGGAAGAAGACTTGAGAACAGAGTTTACTATTTTCTTCTTCATCTTCTTTAGTCACTAGGGAAAATGCCAGTATGAGTGAAGACAACGTCTTTCACTAGCATCTCTATAAAACATGAACACAGACACTTGTTACCCACCATCTTCACTTTGCAACCTTCAGATTGATTTTAATGGCATGGAAATTAATTCCTGTTATCTGATTTCTGAGGAAACCATAAAATTCAGGCTAAAATATGAATTGCATGTTGTAGAAAAAGAAAAATTAGTCGAAAACCTTCCCTAGATTCTTTGCAAGTCAGGGTTGTATACATAATTTTAAAGAAACAAATAGTGAAGTAAGATAGTTTTGTTTAGTAATTATATAAAGGAGAGTACATATACAAGAAAAAATGCGACCTTCTCCAAAGGAGAGACAGTCAAGTGTATCCCATAAAGTAAAAAGAATATCATCTTAAACTGAGATGTGGAAACCCTCCTCCTAAAGGTAAAGCATGCTGCTTGCCTTTGCAAAGTTGGTTTTATAGGTTTATGTACCAAACTGCCATCACTTGAAGTATCAGAGACATGACATGTGCCTTACATGTGAATGATTTGGCTTCCATTCTCAGCACCATAGATAGGTGTCTACGCATTGCTAGCAGTGATACCTGACCAGAGTGAGGAGTAAACTTTGAGTACTGCCCAGTATGTCACCATACCTTTGTTCATTACTGGAAAATATAGCTTATGACTAAAACCTTGGCAAGGTAAGAGCTTTGAACTTTTGGTGGTCTACCTTTGTATTTTTATTATCATTTTTTTTGTCCCTGCTGGAGCTTTTCCTCACTGGAAGGGCTTCAGCCTTTTTTCTCGTGTCCTTCGCCAGTTAGAATCTTAATGGTTCAACTCCTGAGTCCACATAATGGGTCCAATCTTTATGCTTTTTATTTGGTCTAATTTAGGGAAAGTAATACAATGACTACTTTGAATTATATTTTTATATTATTATTTCCAAAAACTCATTGCCGGGCCCGGAGAGATAGCACAGCGGCCTTTGCCTTGCAAGCAGCTGTTCCAGGACCAAAAGTGGTTGGTTCGAATCCCGGTGTCTCATATGATCCCCTATGCCTGCCAGGAGCTATTTCTGAGCAGACAGCCAGGAGTAACCCCTGAGCACTGCCGGGTGTGGCCCAAAAAAACAACCAAACAAGCCAAAAACTCATTGCCAAACACTCCTCACTTCTTTTTTGTTTGTTTGTTTTTGTTTGTTTTTTTGTTTTTTTGGTCACACCCATTTGATGCTCAGGGGTTACTACTGGTTAAGCACTCAGAAGTTACCCCTGGCTTGGGGGGACCATGTGGGACTCCAGGGGATCGAACAGCTAGTGCTTGCAAGGCGCCACCTCGCCGGCCCCAACTCCTCACTTCTAATACACCTACACTCCCCAGTACACACACACACACACACACACACACACACACACACACACACACACACACAC
>PVKC010010977.1:0-25154 GCA_004027635.1 Crocidura indochinensis
TGGTGATGTGAAAGTGTGCAGACACTTATACTTACCAAAAAATAAAAAAGCCAAGAACAGAGTGAAAAGGTCACTTGTGGGGAGGTGTGAGATGTGCAGGGAAAGCCAGATTAAGACGAGTTACTCTTGTAGGGGCCAATCCAAGCAAGAGTTCATAGCACCGTTTTGCTTTTTCATCACAAACCCATACTCAAGAGTGCTAGTGGGGCCTAGATATTCAAAATTATGAGCTATTTAACTTGGCTTTCAGCGTGACCTGTTCTTTTGTGACTTGGCTGTTCTTAGGAATATCACACGTTGATTAAATTAGGTTTTTTAAAAGAATAGTTTTTAGGTGCATTTTAAACTTTTAATAGTATAATCCTTTCTATTTAGAGAAATAATTAAAGGAAAAACTAGGAGTGGGAATATATTCTTATCAGTTTGTTATCTTAGGAAAATAAAGCTTTGTAAAAAAGCTTTCAGTTATTGTGTTTTTTGTCATTGCTTGTTTTGGTTAGATTTTCTTTTTCTTCTTCTTTTAAATCTATATTATGACTTTTAGATGAACTCCACCTAGCTTTTTTTTCTTTTCTTCCCAACAGAACTACAGAACTTGAATAATCTTGTTCTGCCTCAAAAATTGAAGGGAAAAAAATAGTGGATGGTACCAGAAGCAAACATTCACATGAACATCGAGCAGAAATTAAAAAATGATCGTACCTAAACACCAAACCCAAAGTCCATGACAACAAAATCAGATAACCCAATATACATCAAGCTATACACAGAGGAGACATATTACATAATTAGTCCAGGGCCAAGAGCAATGATATATGATGCATGCTAGGAACAGGGGGAGAGGGAGAGCAACACTGGTGATGGGAATGGTCCTATTTCACTATCAGTGTACCTTAAATTTAACTGTGAAAGACTTGTATTTCACATTGGTCACAATAAAAAATATTAAAAAAATAAAAAAGCTGTACACCAGAAATTCAATCTCCAATTCCTTGAGCAATAACTGCACACAAAATCATTTTTTACTGTCACACCTGATCAAAATGGGAGACAATAAGGGAGAGGATGATAAAACAGAACAAATAATTGAAGAGTAACTATTTTGACTTTACATTTGGATAGCTACCTCAAGAAACTCAGACTATACTTAGAGAATTAATAGCTTGAGACCTAGCAACTATTTGCCCCAAAGCATATATTTCACAGAATGTTTTATTTTTTTGTTTGTTTTTGGGCCACACCCGATGATGTTCAGGAATTACGCCTTGCTCTGTCCTCAGAACTCGTTCCTGGCTTGAGGGAACATATGGGACTTGGGGATCAAATCCTGGTCCGTCCTGGGTCAGCCACATGCAAGGTAAACATCCTACCACTGTGCCATTGTTCTGGCTCCTTCATAGAATGTTTTAGTACAGAATATTGTGTGGGTATGATTAAAGCAAAATAGACAACTGACCCTAAGACAAAATGCTGAGATCTGAAGCAATGAGAAATTAGCAGTATTTTGTAGAGCTGGGGGAGCCCATTCCAGTAGTCCATTCTTTTAATTCACTTTTATAGGGTAGGAGATGACAGAATGAAATGCATCTTTATTTGATTTTCATTGAATTCCCTAGGAGCAGAGATTATATTTGCATGTTTTGTTTAAAAAAAAAACACCAGCTTTTCATTTTTGACAGTTTGAGACCAGCCTGAGATTTTAACTTTCCAGTCCAACTGAAATATGTGTAATCAGGGCCCGGGAGATAGCATGGAGGTAAGGCGTTTGCCTTTCATGCAAAAGGTCATCGGTTCGAATCCCGGTGCCCCATATGGTCCCCCGTGCCTGCCAGGAGCAATTTCTGAGCATGGAGCCAGGAGTAACCCCTGAGCACTGCCGGGTGTGACCCAAAAACAAAAACAACAAAACAAAACAAAACAAAAAAAAGAAATATGTGGTAATGGATTTGGTAAATTTTTACCTTTTTTGGGAGGACTTTTGAGCCACACTTGCCAGTATTCAGAGCCCTATGTTCAAGGATTACTCCTATAATGATCAGGGGACTAAATGTTGTGCCATGGATTTGAAATGGAGTTAAGTGTGTGCAAAGATGTCATATATTCTATACTATCTTTCCATTAGTCCCTTATTGTTTTTAGAAATTTGCAGAAAATATAAACAAGTTTTTTTTTTGCAATTTCTTTTGGGGAACCTGTGTCATAAAATTTTAAAAATAAGGGCAAATTTTTAATGAGTTAATTTTTTTTTTTTTGGTTTTTGGGTCACACCCGGCAGTGCTCAGGGGTTACTCCTGGCTCCATGCTCAGAAATTGCTCCTGGCAGGCACGGGGGACCATATGGGGCACCAGGATTCGAACCGATGACCTTTTGCATGAAAGGCGAACACCTTACCTCCATGCTATCTCCCGGGCCCCGAGTTAATTTTTTTGTGTAATTTCAAGTTGCATAGAAAATATATGTATGTCCATTGAATACAACCCTGGTTTTATGATAGAACTGCTTAGTAATAGTTTCATTAAGTAATTTCCTTGCTGTGATCTAGTTATAATTTTGTCTTTAAAAATATCTATTTATAAATATAAGTTTGTGCTTAGACAGTGTATGTATTTTTATCGATTTGTATGGAAGATACAAACTTTATGCATCATTGAATTCATTGGATGTGTAAAACTGAAAAATAGAATAATAAGTATTTTATGGAGAAAGTCTTTGAATAATATGTGGTGGGGTTTATTTTGCCAGATCTTTTTTGAAATTATACAAACATTTTAAAACCATGCAAACATGATTACAAACATGGTTTTTGTTGGTTTTCAGTCATAAAAAGTATACCCCCTTCACCATGCAACCTTCCCACCACCAATGCCCCTCCGTCTCCCTCTGTGGTGTTTCAAGAGAGCATGCAGCGAATATAACCCAAACATATCTTCAGATGGCCAGAATTTAAGATGTTTCTTTTTCTTTGTGTCTGTGTAATTTTTGTTTGTTTGTTTGTTTTGTTTTCACCAGTTCCAGCAATAGTTAGGGTTTACTCCTTGAGAACTCCTGCTGGGATCAAACCTGTGTGCAAATGTGTGCAAGTTCACTACTCTATTTCTCTGTTCTTAGAAGGTCAAAAGTTAAGAGTTATTAGTTATATATTTATCATCTATACGTTGGTGACAATAGCTTGCTTTCTAGGTCAATAAAGATAATACATTAAAAGTTCTGACTCTCAGTGAAGTTAATATAATAGGTAATTGATAAACGCTAGCTATGCTGGTGTTTCTCACCTGAATTTCGTATAGCATTAACTTGCTAACAAATTTTATTTTTTAAAAAGTGTGGATCATGGGGCTGGAGTGATAGTGCAGCAATAGGCCATTTGCCTGAACGTGGCTGACCCATGATGGACCTGGTTCGATCCCTGGTGTCCCGTATGGTCCTCTGAGCCAAGACTATTAACCAACTTCCTCATACCTTGCATTGTAAGTAGATTCAAATTACATTGCACTTGGTATTATTCCTAATTCATTTATTGCATTGTAAATATATTCAAATTACAATGCACTAGGTTTTGTTCCTAATTCATTTATTTTCCCCCTTTTTATCAAAAATGAGAATTCTATGAAATTATTCCAAACATATCTTTTTTTATATTTTATTTAAACACCTTGATTACATACATGATTGTGTTTGGGTTTCGGTCATGTAAAGGACACCACCCATCACCAGTGTCCCAAATCTCCCTCCTCCCCACACAACACCCGCCTGCACTCTAGACAGGCTCTCCATTTCCCTTATAGGTTCTCATTTTTAGGACAGTTCAAAATGTAGTTATTTCTCTAACTAAACTCATCACTCTTTGCGGTGAGCTTCCTGAGGTGAGCTGGAACTTCCAGCTGTTTTCTTTTTTGTGTCTGAAAATTATTATTATTACAGGAATGTCTTTCATTTTTCTTAAAACCCATAGATGAGTGATACCATTCTGCATTTTTCTCTCTCTCTGACTTATTTCACTCAGCATGATAGATTTCATGTACATCCATGTATAGGAAAATTTCATGACTTCATCTCTCCTGAAAGCTGCATAATATTCCATTGTGTATATGTACCACAGTTTCTTTAGTCATTTGTCTGTTGAAGGGCATCTTGGTTGTTTCCAGAGTCTTGCTATAGTAAATAGTGCTGCAATGAATATAGGTGTAAGGAAGGGGTTTTTGTATTGCATTTTTGTGTTCCTAAGGTATATTCCTAGGAATGGTATAGTTGGATGGTATGGGAGCTCGATTTCCAGTTTCTGGAGGAATCTCCATATCGCTTTCCACAAAGGTTGAACTACATGGCATTCCCACCAGCAGTGGATAAGAGTTCCTTTCTCTCCACATTCCTTCCAACACTGTATGTTCTCATTCTTTTTGATGTGTGCCATTTTCTGTGGTGTGAGGTGGTACCTCATAGTTGTTTTGATTTGCATCTCCCTGATGATTAGTGATGTGGAGCATTTTTTTATGTGTCTTTTGGCCATTTGTATTTCTTCTTTGTCAAAGTTTCTGTCCATTTCTTCTCCCCGTTTTTTGATGGGATTAGATTTTTTTTCTTCTAAAGTTCTGTCAGTACCTTGTATATTTTCGAGATTAGCCCCTTATCTGATGGGTATTGGGTGAATAGTTTCTCCCACTCAGTGGGTGGCTCTTGTATCCAGGGCGTTATTTCCTTTAAGGTGCAGAAGCTTCTCAGCTTAATATATTCTCATCTGTTAATCTCTGCTTTCACCTGCTTGGAGAGTGGATTTTCCTCCTTGATTATGCTTGTAGTCTCAATGCCCTGGAGTGTTTTGCCTACATGTTGTTCTATGTATTTTATGGTTTCAGGCCTGATATCAAGGTCTTTCATCCATTTAGACTTTATCTTCGTACATGATGTTAGCTGGGGGTCTAAGTTCAATTTTTTGCAAGTGGCTAGCCAGTTGTGGCAAAACCACTTGTGGCTTTCTTTGTTCCATTTAAGATTTCTTGCTCCTTTATCAAAAATTAGGTGACTGTATGTCTGGGGAACACTTTCTGAGTATTCAATCCTATTCCACTGATCTGAGGGTCTGTCCATGTTCCAATACCATGCTGTTTTGATAACTATTGCTTTGTAGTAAAGCTTAAAATTAGGGAAAGTAATTCCTCCCATGTTCTTTTTCCCAACGATTGCTTTAGCTATTCTAGAGTGTTTATTGTTCCAAATAAATTTCAAAAGTGCCTGATCCACTTCTTTGAAGAATGTCATGGGGATCTTTAGAGGGATCGGATTAAATCTGTATAATGCCTTCTGTAGTATTGCCATTTTGATGATGTTATCCTGCCAATCCATGAGCATGGTATGTGTTTCCATTTCCGCGTATTTTCTCTTATTTCCTGGAGGAGAGTTTTATAGTTTTCTTTGTATAGGTCCTTCACATATTTAGTCAAGTTGATTCCAAGATATTTGAGTTTGTGTGGCACTATTGTGAATGGGGTTGTTTTCTTAATGTCCATTTCTTCCTTATTACTATTGGTGTATAGAAAGGCCATAGATTTTTGTGTGTTAATTTTGTAGCCTGCCACCTTGCTATGTGAGTCTATTTCTAGAAGCTTTTTGGTAGAATCTTTAGGGTTTTCTAAGTAAAGTATCATGTCATCTGCAAAAAGTGAGAGTTGACTTCTTCCTTTCCTATCTGGATTCCCTTGATATCTTTTTCTTGCCTAATCGCTATAGCAAGTAATTCCAGTGTTATGTTGAATAGGAGTGGTGAGAGAGGACAGTCTTGTCTTGTGCCAGAATTTAGAGGGAAGTCTTTTAGTTTTTCTCCATTGAGGATAATATTTGCCACTGGCTTGTTGTAGATGGCCTTAACTATATTGAGAAAGTTTCCTTCCAATCCCATCTTACTGTGATTTTTGATCAAGAATGGGTGTTGAACCTTATCAATTGCTTTCTATGCATCTATTGATATGATCATGTGATTTTTATTTTTCTTGTTGATCTTGGAAAGAAGACTCGAAAGCCCAAACATATCTTTTAAAAATTTAATTTTATTTATCTCATATCAAACTACATACCATTTCATAGTAAGGAAACACTAAATTTGTATTCAGTTCTCTGCTGTAAAATATTCAGGCTGTTTATATTTAAGTTATATTGTAGATTGTTAAGAAATTCTGAAAACAATTAAATTTACATCTTTGACACTTGTAGGCATTATATCTCAGCCAGTCCTTGTTCTAACCTTTATGGGTTGAGTCTATTGGAAAATTACATTTGGTTTCCAAGATAGACTTGGCTCTTAGCAACTTAGCACTGCTTTGACTTTCTTATAATCTTCAAATGAGTAAGGCTTACTCAACAGCTGCTATCAACTCATTTACCCAAATGGATCATCTGTGGGCTACAACAGATACAATTGTGAACACATTAGGTGCTAGCTTCAATAACCATCTCCTCTCTTCTACATATGTGTAAGACACAGGTGGCTTTTTCTGTCTGTAACCAACATTGCATACACAATTTTAGCAACAGCTTGCCCAGCATTTGTTTCTCTGGTTTCTTAACATTGGGATCGTTAGTAATGGACACCACATATAAGATCATCAGTGAGTTCTTAGAATCCTGGGATGGATAGGAGTTTGACCTGGAGATTGTGGAAAATACATGAGACATCTTATGATAAATTGATATCTGTTGCAGAGCAAGAGTGGCTCTAGCACATAGATAAATGGATATACAGGTTCTTTTGACCTGGAGGTGCTCCATAAATAAGATAATGTTCTCCAAATTATCTTTAGGATTAACTAGTCATACTTACCACATGTGGCAGCTACCAATCCTCTCAGTGAAGGGGAAAGGGACTTCAAACTTTAGGTCAGAGGTTTTAAATTGATAGTATATTGTTAGTCATCATGAAGAATCCTAAATAATAAAAAATATAAGCTGTCAAAATTTAAAAAATTGGGATACTTTGGATAAATTTTTATGTATCTCAAAACAAACATATGTTTATGGCATCTCAAAGAAAACAAAGTAAAGGGAGATTTGATCATATTGAGGTCACATTTGGGTTTCTTTGGAGGGTCATATATGGTGATGCCTCGGGCTTATTCTTGGCTCCCAACGTGTTGTGGAATTTTACATTTCTTTATCGTTCTGCATATTTTAACCTCAAGATAATTTTTTGCTAAATCACTGTCACTCTTCCCCATTGATTGGAGGGGGGGTTGGAGTTTGCTTGAGTGAGAGATTAACACCTGATTGTGTAAATGGATGCTTTCTTGGTATGGGGTGAGTGAAGTTCAACATGTTGTGGGGATCTGAATTGGTCATCTGTGTCTCTGAACAGCCCTTAAATATTAGTTGCAGTCACTGATGGATGCTAAATTTTTACTAATTTTGTCTTTTGTTTTGGGCAACACCTTGGGTGCTCTGGACTTCTTCCTGGCTCTTACTCCTGTGTCACCCTTATCTGGCAAAGACATTCAAATTTCAAGGTAAGGATGCTGCTGATAATGGAACCTGAGTCAGCAACATACAAAGTCAATGCCCTACCTACTGTTGTAATTAGACTACAAGGCACTAAACTTTCAAATAATATCTTCTGAGAGATCCTTAATGTGTTTAATGTATTGTTTGCAGGACTGGGCGCTTTTCTTTTCTGGACTCATTTCTTAGAAAAAGTCAGAATTGGGTTGAGTATTTTTAAAGTTGCAAGGCATTATCAATAGAGAAAAGTAACTGTGTCCTGGGTCAAATGAATTGAGCACTTCCAACAAGAAACCATTTTGCTTTTGAGAAAACAAAAATCAAGGACATCTTTCTTCACATTTCAGGAAGATCTTGGTCTAATTAAATTTAGATTACAGCGATTTCAATAATGCTTATAAAAATAGCATGGAAAAAAGTGTAGGGTGTGCCTTTACCTTACTTATCAGCTCCAGTATTTCTTCCAAAAATATACAGCTTCTCCACTCCAAATCTTAGGTCATGGAAGAACCAGGTTTTTGTCACCTTCATGTTAATTCAAAAATGATATGCCTAGTAAACTTGTTTTAGGCTCAGTTTTTTGGGGGGAGTCTTTGCTCCCAATGATAGTACTTCTGCCTTTAAACGTGGAGCACAAAATACTAATTTTTGCTTTGCAAACATATCTATTTTGCTTACCAGATAGATTACACAATAATTATGTGGTGGCTTTTGCGTCAACCACCTTCATTAGGATGCCCAAACATTGTATGATTACAGTATATTAAGGCAGGACACAAGTCTCATTTCCCTTTGGGCATCTTTGGCTTGATCCGATGACCACTTGTCTGGAAAAACCTAAATGAAATTTTTGGTAAGGGACTATCATTGGCCCTTGGTGTAGCTTCCACTGAGCTTAAGAATCCTTTTAATTTGGGCAAAAAAATCTATCAGCGTTGTCTTCATTCCTGCTTGGATTTGACCTTGCACTTTGAGTTTGACATGGTTAATAAGAGCAACTTTATCATTTTGTAGTATAAAAGCTGGTGACAGCCTGGAGGAAACTAGTCATGAATCTTAGAGTTATTGGATGGTGGGGAGAGCTCCTTGTCCACTACTGAGCCTTTGGACAATCTAATTTAGATAAGATCCTCATCTCTCACCACCTCTCATTTCTTTTTTGTGTTAACAAATGCCATACTCCCTCACACTTGTTTACATTTGTGGACCTCATTGAATTGCCCTGGGATGCCCTTTCCTACTTTGGCATCTGGGACTCCTAGTTCTTTAAGATACTATTGGAAATGTCAATTGCTTGCTCCATCCTCTAGGCTTTCATTTCTTTCTTTTAGTACTAAATGATAAGCTATCATTCCTTTGCAAAATGTTATCCCAATGAGTGCCTAAGTGTCTAAAAAAATTGAAATTGTTCTCGGTCTCCATAACCTTGTGGACAACTGCAGAAAATTTTCATTGTAAACAAATCATACTATATGCAGGATTTCTCTCAGAATTCTTTCTTATATTGGTACTGGAATGTGTGCTTGAAGGTAAGGTGCTTGACTTGTATATGGTTGATCCTGGTTTGATCCCTAATGTCCCATATGATTCTCTGAGCCCACAGGAGAAAAGAGCAAGGAGTAAAGGCTGAGCACAGGTGGGTGTGGTCCAAAAATTTAAAAAATGATCTTTTCATAGAGGCAAATCTAATTATCTTGTTATACCTCTAGTGAAGTTATAAGCTATCGTATCCTATAACAAACTGTGGGCGTTCTTCAGGCCTTAACTTTTACAAAGAAATTATTCTCCCCATAATCAGAAAGGTATGCAGTCCTTATTTTTTTCAATCATCATCTACATTTAGTGTTCTTTCCAGAACTTAAAAAGAAAACAAACATGTGTCAATAATAAAATTTAGTCTTCTACTATGGTGCTTACTATTTGGGAGGCCCAGATACTTTTGGCATATGGTAATGGATGCCTAGTTTGTTTGTTTGGTTGGTTGGTTTTTAGGGCCACACCCATTTGATGCTCAGGGGTTACTCCTGGCTAAGCGCTCAGAAATTGCCCCTGGTTTGGGGGGACCATACGGGACTCCGGGGAATCGAACCGCGGTCCTTCCTTGGCTAGCGCTTGCAAGGCAGACACCTTACCTCTAGCGCCACCTCACAGGCCCCTAGTTTGTTGTTCTTATTGCTGTTGTTTTGTTTTTGGGTCACACCTAGCAGCAATCAGGGGTTACTCTTGGCTCTATGCTCAGAAATTGCTCCTGGCAGGCTCAGGGGACCATATGGAATGCCAGGATTCGAATCACCATACTTCTACATGCAAGACAAATGCCCTACCTCCATGCTATCTCTCTGGCCCCTGGATGTCTAGTTTTTAAAAGCTCTTCTGGGGTAGAATGTGACATAAAGTCAAATTTAGTGAAAAGAAATATTTACCCAAAGATAAAAGGGGATATATAGCTTGGAACTCAGGATAGGATGAATCAATATCACCAAATAGTCCCACTAATTATTATAGTTGTGGATGGCAAGGTTCAACCTATTTATTCTCATTTCCTATGCTGAGGGACATGGGGAATTCATTCTATAAAAGGTAGAAACTGATGGATGACTACGTATTAATCAAAAATTTAGAGGAATGTTAAAGATGCTTTGTAAGGTCATGACCAAATCTACAGTAACACACAGAATATTTTATTATATTTTATTATTTTATTTTATTATTTATATTATATTTTATTATTTATATTATATCTTATTTGATTTGATGGATCTTTTCAGTGGATAAAAATATACAGGATAATAACATCATACAGTGTAGTTAATAAAATATAGATATCCATTTCCATTAACTGTTAATGGAATATTCTTCTGAATATAATGTTTGCAAATGACATTGCATGTTAGACACCACATTCAAAATACGACTTTAGTTTTGTTTTGTTTTCTTTTTTAATATGGAACGCTTCACGAATTTGCCTGTCATCCTTGTGCAGGGGCCATGCTAATCTTCTCTGAAACGTTCAAATTTCAGTATATGTGCTGCCAAAGAGAGCACATGACTTTTTAAGGTGGCAGAATTGTCAGAAGTCTGCATTTTGTATGGATTAAGGAGAGATAGTGAGGCACTTATTTCTACTCTTTAATCAAAGTGAAGATTGCTATGATCCCTGGGAAAGAGACCTCTGAAAGTATATATGTGCTCCATTTCTGCCTGCAGTTGGGTCTGTTAGGAACTGATTTCTGTGTAGTATTGAAGACTAGACACTGGAAGAGTAAAGTACTCTTTATTGCCGTCAATATTTTATTATTATACTTGGAAACTTTGGAGATGAATTATAATGTGGCATCAGTTACATTCTTGTAAGAGGCTGAAAATCTGTTGTTAGTTTAGCCATGAAGTAGGATGATGTGGGGATAGATTAGATTTATTTAATTATTAGATTTAGATTAGATTTATTTAAATATATACTATTTTCAAGGGCTGGAGTGGTGGCTCAAATGGTAGGGCATTTGCCTTGCATGTGCTAACCTAGGATGGGCCGTGATTCGATTTCCCGGAATCCCATATGGTTCCCCAAGTCAGAGCAATTTCTGAGCACAGACCCAGGAGTAACCCCTGAGCATCTCCAGGTGTGGCCCAAAAACTGAAAAAAAATTATTAGATTCAAGTTTCTATGATTATTTAGTTGAATGAGATGATTTAATCTGTGGTTTTGTATAATGTAGCATAGCATGTCTGATTTTTAGTTTAAAAAGCATGATTATTACTAGTATGGATCATTAGCAAAAAAATATTCCTCTTCTAAAAATCCTATGTGTGTCCTAATTTATGTTAAATTCTAAAATTTAGCATAAAGTAGGAGCAGAACATAGGGCATGTTGCATTTCAGAGAAGCACTTTTTCCAAATCATCTTTAAAGAAACCATTAATGGTTGTTTACTATAGTGTCTATGGTTTAATAAATTTTGGGAATATTGGATTTTAAAAAAGCATCTTAAACATACATCTTTACTGAGAGACATTTCAAAAGCTTCAATTTTCTAATATAAATATATAGTTTTCTAATATAAAGATAATATAAAAATAGTACTCTTTAAGTCAAAATATGTGGTGATTTCTTAACTTAGCACCTTGAAAAACTCCTGGGCATCTTTTGTTACTGACTCAAAAGAATTGTCTTTAGAAAATATAGTTTGGAAACAATGTTTGTTTGTGTGTTTTACCATGTAAGCCAGTACACTTATGAGAAAGAGAGCAATAATTATATCAGTGCAGCAAGTACAAACTAGATATGCTCCCAGGTAAATTGGAATATTTACAAGGTGGTTTTATGGGTATCTTTACTTTGTCAAATAGACATTTGGTTAGTGGCCAAAATCAAGCCCACAGATACAGTCACCATATTTGCACCTGATCAACTCCAAGACATGTTCTTTTCTCAAAAGAGATGTAAATCAAGTTGCAAAAAAGTATGGTTACACTAACCATGCAGCTGAAAACTAGCAATTTGAGAGGAAAGGACAAACCAAGATAAAGCCCAGCCTGCTGCACATATCAACCACAATTGCTGCTTCACCAAAGGCCCTGCTTTACCACTCCTCTACAGCTCTCTGCAGAGACAAAATCTCCAATATGTCTGTATTTGGACTGATATCATCAGAGATTGTTAGAGTGTGGGTACCTTCTCCTACTATTGGAAGCCTTGTCCACTGAAATCATACCCCACAAAAAGCTACATTGTCAGCAATAGTGCTTGGAGTTCCTGAACAACTTGAATTTTTAAAATACTCTCTTCTCCATAGAAACACACCAATATAGAAGTCAATGTGCATTTAAAGCTGCCCAATATTCAAAAATAAGTGAAATAACATAATGGTTAGCTAGCAATAAGAGCTTTTAAACCTTCTAACAATGACTTAATGACCTCATTGGAGATACAACTTTTTTTTTACATATTTGCTTATATCTTCATTTTTTTCTTCTCTATTGTGCTTTAATTTTTACTTATTTTATCTATAAAATTCGTTCTCATTTATCTGAAACGAATATATTATAATCAACTATGAAGTACATGCTCCTTATATGAAGTAAATTTTAAAATATAGTTATTTTTCTGGAAAAATCTTATTGCAGATACCATCAAAGCAAATTTGCAAGTTAACTTAGATATCATTGCATGGGCTGGAGAGACAGTGCATTGGTAGGGCATTTGCCTCGCATGCAACCAACCCAAAAGGGACCTTCGATTTGCCGCATTTCATATGTTCCCCCAACTTACCAGGGGTGATTTCTGAGTGCAGAGCCAAGAGTAATCCCCAAACGCCATTGGTTGTGACCCCAAAACGAATCAATCAGCCAATAAAGTTTAAAAGAATACTCATTGTACAGTGATGAATAAGGACTTTGAAAAATTTCTTGATGGATCTTCAGTAACATGTCAGTAATAGGTGTTTTCATTTTTGGTCCAGTCCTTTCAAAGTTGAACCAACCCAAACCATTTACCCTCCTTCCCAGTGGTCCAGTCCTCTTAATAGTTACTTGTGTCCACAATGCTTACTTGTAAAATGACCAATTGAAAAAATAAACAAGCAGCATTGAGGACCCTCGGACTAGAGGATGTCATTTCATCTTACTAAAGATAACAACTAATGCAATTTGTGAAAAAGTGACTTTCTTGATCTGAGTGAGATAGTACAAATGATTCAATTTCAGGTTTCTTCTGGATCCCTCCTGGGTCTGCTACATGCAAGGCAAGCACCCTACTGCTGTGCTATCCTTCCGGCCCTCGTTACGCACTTTTTCAAATCTTCCTTTAACCAAGTAATCTTGTTTACAAATGATTCAATTTCAGGTTTCTTCTGTCTTGCAGAGGTAGAATTTTGCAGAAAATTTGGCTCTTTTTACAGTCAACTTGGCCTGGTTCACAATTAGTTCAAAATCCTGGGTTTTTACTGAATGGGAATATAGATTCCATATGGTATAAGGTTTGTTCATTTCTTCCTCACTACATTATGCACTTTCTCTTTTTTCTTTTCTTTTTAAACTTTATTGATTGATTGATTGATTCATTGATCGATTGATTGGTTTTTGGGCCACTCCCAGCATCCCTCAGGGGTTACTCCTGACTCTGCACTCAGAAATCACCTGAAATCATATGAGGGGGATCATATGAGATGCTGGAAATCAAACTGGATCCCTCCTGGGTCTGCTACATGCAAGGCAAGCACCCTACTGCTGTGCTATCCTTCCGGCCCTCGTTACGCACTTTTTCAAATCTTCCTTTAACCAAGTAATCTTGTTTATTTTGTGTGACCGCTAGGTAGAGTAGTAGAAGATCATAGCAACCTCATATCCTGAATTATTTACTAATCAATTTCATGTACATATTGGCATGTAATCTTGTACACATGAAGGTTACATATACATTTATTTTATATCAATAAAATTGATATATGTCCCATATTAATAAATATGTTAACACACAGTGGCATGATAAAACTTAAAACCTTTAACAAATAATCCTATGAATACATGAGCAAAATGACGATTCTGGAGTCAGGGATTTGGGCAGGGAACACTGTGCAGAATCTATACCCACTGTGTTAGAGATAGTTAGCTGCCAGCTCCTCTAGTGATCAGAGTATTTCTTCTTTTTCTATCAAAATTTTTAGTGAAAAAGCAGAGTCAGTAAGAACCTGTAACAAAGACTTCTATTCCTAAATTGATCATTTTCATAATTATCCAGTCATATGATAGTCACAATTATTTTGTGAATAACAGGAATATATGCATCGAGAAAAGTTGAGGTTCAGATTTACTTATCATCTTTTGTCAATGGCCTCTCTGTAGTTAATAACAGAACCGGATTTTATCTCTTCTAATTTCTCCCCAGGCAGCAATTCAGTCAAAATTAGAGATTTTTTTTGGAATATGATATAATTTACTACTTGATGAGAAAATGTATGTTCTCCAAGGAGAGAGCACATGCTCTTGTTTTCTTAGAGACAAATTTAGCCATTATGCAGCATTGAACAGCACACATTCCCAAGTTCACGTCCTTGTGGAGCCTAAAAATCTGGTCTTGTTTGGAAATAATCTTTATGAAGATAGTTCATATGAGAAAAGAGTTTAAATTTAATATAAATTGATTCTATATTGAAATAAAAGGATAGACTTAGATGCAGAGATATAGCAGAAAGAATACCATGACATGAAGAGAGGAAGTTAAGACTGGTGGTAGAATTGGTGCTGAAACATTTTATGCTTAAAACTCAACAGTGAATAAAATTGCGAATCATGGTGCTTTTAAGTAGAAAAGTAAAATAAAATAAAGAATGCCATGAAAATGCAGGTTTGAATGAGGCATCTTCAAGTCAAGAAATTCCAATGAAGGACTGGAGAGATAATATTGTGTAGGGTGTTTGCCATGCACACAGCCAATGCAGGTTCAATCCTTACCACTCCATAGAGTCATTGGAGCCTTGTCAGGAGTGATCCTTGAAACAAAGTCAGTACTAAGCCCTGCTGATATGGTCCAAAAACACAACACAACAAAACAAAACAAAACAAAACAAAGGAAAAGAAATACCAAAGATTATCAACAGCAATTGAAAGCTAGCAGAGGGATGTGGACTACTGCCTCTTAGAGCTTTCTGGAAGGAAGCAGAAAGATTCATCTTAATTTCAAATATTTGGCCTCCAGGATTATAAAATGGTGAATTTACATTATTGTTGAGGATTAAATGCAGGGCCTAACATTTTCTTTTTTTAATATCTTTATTTAAACACCTTGATTACAAATATGATTGTAGTTGGGTTTCAGTCATGTAAAGAACAACCCCTTCATCAGTGCACCATTCCCATCACCAATGTCCCAAATCTTCCTCCTCCCCACCCCACTCTGCCTGCACTCAAGACAGGCTTTCTACTTCCCTCATTCATTCACTTTTTTTTTTTTTTTTGGTTTTTGGGTCACACCCGGCAGTGCTCAGGGGTTACTCCTGGCTCCATGCTCAGAAATTGCTCCTGGCAGACACAGGGGACTATATGGGGCACCGGGATTCGAACCGATGACCTTTTTCATGAAAGGCAAACGCCTTACCTCCATGCTATCTCCCGGGCCCCTCATTCACATTTTTTGATAGTTCTCAGTGTAGTTATTTCTTTAACTGCATTCATCATTCTTTCTGGTGAGCTTCATGAAGTGAACTGGAACTTCCAGTCCTCTCTTTTGTCTCTGAGAATTATTGCAAAAATGTCTTTTATATTTCTTAAAACCCATAGATGAGTGAGTATATTCTACATCTATCTCTCTCTCTCTGGCTTACTCACTCAGCATAATAGTTTCCATGTCCATCAATGTATAGAAAAATTTTATGATTTCATCTCTCCAGAAAGCTGCATAATATTTCATTGTGTAAGTGTACCACAGTTTCTTTAGCCATTCATCTGTTTAAGGGCATCTTGGCTGTTTCCAGAGTCTGGCTTTGGTAAATAGCGCTACGATGAATATAGGCGTGAGGAAGGGATTTTTGTATTGTATTTTTGTGTTCCTAGGGTATCCCTAGGAGTGGTATAGCTGGATCATATGGGAGCTCAATTTCCAGTTTTTGGAGGAATCTTCATATCCATTTTTGGAGGAATCTTCATTTCCCACCAGCAGTGAATAAGAGTTCCTTTCTCTCCACATCCCCGCCAACACTGCTTATTCTCATTCTTTCTGATGTGCGCCAATCTCTAGGGCCTAAGATTTTTAAGGCACATGCTTTGGATCTGAAATACCTCCTTGATCCTAATTTTGTGTTGTCAACTAATTTGTGATACTTTTGATTGTAGGTCCAGGAACTAAAATAGTCAACTAAGCTCTGGAACAGGGTTGTCCAATAAAAATATATGACTCATGTATTTAATTAAAAATATTTTAGTAGTTGCATATTGAGTTAATAAAATAACTCAGTTTCAGTAATATATTTTACATCAGCCAAGTTCTAATTTTCTTAATAAAGTGAAGAGATAATCTCCATGATATGCTTATGATAATGTATTATGCATTAAATTTTTGTTTTTATTAGCTCTTAAGTAAAACACTTAAAGGTACCAAGAAATAACAAATAAGAGATCAACAAAAAGACATTGAAAACACTTTTGTCAGTTATTAAAAGGTTGTAATGATGATTATTGATTTTAAAGATTTCTACCTCTGTCCCAAATCATCTCATTTCTATATCAAGCACATGCTTTAAAATAGTTATGTTTTAATAAAATTATGTTTAAAATATCCAGCAGGCAAGAGATATTTTTAAAAATCAATTAACATGTAACCAAAAATTATTAGTGCATTGCTTATCTTTTTTAAACAAATATTTGATTTATATTGGATTTGTGCTTATATTTTACAAGCACAGAAAATCTCAATGACAGATGGCTTCCATATTGGGTGGGACAGTTTTGAACTTTTGTGACTTATTGCGTTGCTTCAAGTTGTTTAACATGGTCAAATTTGCGTGCATTACATTGCTTTGGTAAAGGTAGGGGAGGGAGAAAGAAGAGGTCCATTGGCTTCTACAGTGCGTTTTCTCAATCCCCATATTTTTTAAATGAATTCCTCACCCTCTCTGTTTCTTTGATTCGGGGAGAATTAGTTCCATCCCTGACCATGGCGATACCTACATGGCTGGTTCAAATATGACTGGGCAGGATTCCTTTATAGACATGTGGCTTTTTCACAGTTGTTCAGAAATATGTCCTAGGCAGGGTCTTCATGTTGGCCCCATTCAATATTACTTCAGCTTTCTTCTCTATTTCATTGATTACTTGTCTGCATGCTCCTATCTAGAGCTCTAAATATCTATTCTGAGGTTATATCTAAGCACATGTCCTTCCATTTATTTCTTAGTCTGCAGCCCCAGAGTAAGAAGTAGACATTATTCTGACTCTCATATTGATATATTCTCAAGTTGATTCTAAAGAGATGTTCAAACCAAATGTTACAAAGACAAACCATATGGTACTCCCAGCACTGTGGGTAATTAATAGGAATTTTTAAATGACTATGATTGATGGTGCAGTTCTTATAAGTCCAAGATCAATGAGAGTGCATCTTGATCTTTTGAACTCTTCATTTCTTTTCTAGGATCCTTTTCCTGTATACTCAGGTTGATGTCTATGATGCCTGAAGGCATATGGGGCTTTTCCAATGGATTTCCCATCCATACCCTTACTAGTCAACGTGTCAGCAGAATGGTAGAGTAAGGTAAGGGCCCTGGAAGCCAGAATTTATCATGAGTTTAAAGGCCAAACCAGACATTTCAAAGGGGAACATCAATGTCCTGCTTAGAAAGAAACTTTGAAACAAATAAGTAACATCTCTAATTTTACTAGAGGTCAAAGGAAGATAATAAGATTAGAATTTAAGTTCTTGAGTTTTTTCTGCACAATCCTACATGGACATAAAAGAAGTTTTTATTCTTGACTCTGTATTGTACCAAGTTATTAAAGAGAGATTTGGTGCAAAAACCATTTTACTTTGGAGGTTTGAAGTTTTCTTCAAATTCGAAGATCACTCTCTTGTGAGTACATAAATAAGTCCAAATTAGCATGCATTTCAGTGCATTTACATATTTCTTGAAACTCACCTATGGACACATTAATTGCAGCAGAGTAATATTTATGGGATTTTAATGTTAGTTAAGTTGGGATACAACTGAAATATGGGAAATTATATTTTTTTCTTTATTTTTCCTTTTTTTTAATTCTTATTTCTTTGAAGAGGACTGGGACATATCTAGAGGATGTCAAGCTCTGTGTTTAGGCTGGGCTCAAGAGTGATTTTTGTATTAGAATTTGTAGTACATTTTGCTGTACTGGGATTTGAACTAGGATCAGTTGCATGTAAGACAAATGCCTTATACCCTATACTAATTTTAATCTTCTTCTCATGTTTCAGATGTGTTTCTCAGTAACAGAAGAATAGATTATGTCTTCAAATGAGTTTGGAAAACATCATCTATAATTTTTCTTCTTCCATTCTTATATTGGACATTCACTCTGCAAAATAGCATAATAAATATTCTAAAAAATTTCTTAGAGAAATTCCATAATTTTGATCAGAGAACCATATTTTATATCAAACCTTAAACATCCCAAGAAATATACTTTAGGAAATGGCAGTATAAGTTAAATCTAAGTCAATGTACAGATCATTTCGGGTCTTGATTTCTCCCATGGAAACTATGGGGTTCTAATTTTTGCTCCACTTTAACTTATAGTGTAGTTTTTTGTCCCCACTATGTGCTGGATAGCATGACTACCAATCTACCTAAGCTAAATGTGAGCATGTAGGTCATTAAGAAGTAGAAAAGGGAGGCCCGGGAGATAGCATGGAGGTAAGGTGTTTGCCTTTCATGCAAAAGGTCATCAGTTCGAATCCCGGTGCCCCATATGGTCCCCTGTGCCTGCCAGGAGCAATTTTTGAGCATGGAGCCAGGAGTAACCCCTGAGCACTGCCGGGTGTGACCCAAAAAACAACAACAAAAAACAAAAACAAAAACAAGAAGTAGAAAGGGGCTTTTTAAAAAAAATGACCCTAGGAGTATTATGCATTTGCATATTACAAGAAAAGGTGTCAGTCTCACAGAAGATGATGTTAGTCTCATTTCTTGATGAGCAATAATGCTTACGACCTTTTCACTTCCTCTATTTAGTGGAAAACTTTTTTGGTGGCACCTGTTTAGAGCTACCTACCAGGAAATGCAGCTGTCAAACTGTTGGAGACATGATTGAATGATGAGGTTTAGAAAGAAATAAAAGAAAATACTCCAAGAAGTTGGCATTGGGTTGGGTTGAGACAAAAGGATTTAATTAGTCGATGAAGAACTTCCATAGCAGATATAAACATGGCTAAACCAGGGCCCTAGAGATTGCATTTGTGGAATCAATGAATCATGGGGAATAGATTATGTGTTTAAGGCGGGTATCTGGGTGCTTTCCTCATGGTTTGTATTTGGAGAAGAGTTTAGTAGCATTTAAAGTTAACTTCATTTATAATTCTTTAGATAAAGAGTTGGGTCAGAGGGATAGTACAAAGATGCAGGTATTTACCTTGCATGCAGCCAACCATAGGTTGATTACTGGTGCTGTAAGAACCCCTTGAGCCTTGCTAGGAGTTACCCCTGAGTACAGATCCAGTTTCCTTATGAGAATTTCTGAGTGTGGTACAGCTCCCCCACTCCAAAAATAATTCAACTCCTAAATTGTGGTTTAATAGAAAATAAAGGAATAAGCAAAGCAAGGTGCTTAATAGAATATTACAAACTCCCCCCTAGGGCTTTGACTCAGGCAATCACCATAAATGGTTATAACTATGTACATATATATAATTGTTTTTATTGTTGTTAATTGCTAAATCCTGGGTAGTCTGTGGGAAACAATCCATCTGTTTCTCATTCTTTCACAAACTTATCACATGTTACTTGCTTTGCACAAACTTTTGGATAGCTAAACATCATTCAGAACCATTTCCATAGTTGATTTTTTTAAAAGCCTATTTATTTTGAATCAGGAAGTAGCTTTTTTGCCAGATCTGTATTGAACTTGAGCCTAAAAATTCTTGGGGAATATTCTGCCATCTCAGGGGGTTCCTTGCCTGGCATATGAATCTGTCTTTCCATTCTGATCACAAGGCTACAGGTTTCTTCCAGTCTTGGATGTTATAGGCAGAATGGATCCAGAATTTTCTGTGCTTGCCATAGAGGTCATTGTATCACTGAGACTGATCTGTTTTGGGGCACTTTCGACTTGCATAAAGCAGAAGAGGAAGTGAGCTCAGCATGCAATTTTCAAATGCTCCTTCCAAATCAAATTTCTTCATACAAGGGAACTCATAGAAACATGTGGATACCCATCTAGAGGGTAGATACCTCTCCAATTTCCCTTTGGCCATGATATCGGAAACTACCTCTTATCTTTGAGTCTCCAGTATTTATCACAGGGCAGGATTCAGCTGAAGATAAGTGCCCAGGAGATGTGTGCTGACTAACTGTTGGCTAAGAGATTCAGTGTATGGAAAAAGAAATAACAAAACTTTTCAGCAACAAACTGGTAACATCAAATTTTTCTTTATTCCCTTACTTTTTCCTTTTCTTTCCTTCTTTCTTTCTTTCCTCTTTCCTTCCTTCCTCCCTCCTTCCCTCCCTCTTTCCTTCCTTCCTTCCTTCCTTCCTTCCTTCCTTCCTTCCTTCCTTCCTTCCTTGAAATGTTCAACTTTTGTCTGTTATTGAAGGCAAATTTTACCTCTGCTACATAAATAAAATAATTAATGCCTCATGAAAAGATTATCAAGCTTAGCATAATCTCAGATGGTTTAATTTTCATGAAGGAATATGGATACACTTGGATGATACTTAACTTTTTCCCTATGGAAATGCAAAACATTTTTAGATTGTAACTTGCTAGACTATTAGTTCATGGTCACCGAGCTATGGTTTTGATTAGCCAAGTTAGAACTCCCATATGCATTTGAGAGTTTGAAACATAAATGCTTCTTATCTGAGAAAGCAAAAACTCTGAGCAAAGTGAAATCAGAAAAAAAGTTACAAATAGAGTCAGCAGAAAAGAGGGGCTGGCACCATAAGGTTGTATTGTTGATGATAATGGAAATGCTTATTAAACTTATTATTAAACTTATTACACTTGCCAAAAGTTGCTAGATAACTTCTAAGTATTTACTTCTGATTCACTTCTTAAAACAAACATGTGAAGTATGAACTATCATTTTTTTATTTATCAAGTAAAAACTGTGGCACTGGGATTTGCTCTTTTCCAGAGGTCATCTAACAGAGGCTCCTGGAGTTGATTCCAAGCTAAAAAACTGCAGACTTTGTTCTTCTTTCTGAATGTGCTTCATACTTATGCAATGCTTGGAAGAGCATTCCAATCCTTTAACTCTTGCTACTCAAGATAATTCTGGAAACAACAGTAACAGGCGCAACAACAATATCTTTGTCAACAATACAATAGCAGGCCAGAGAGATAGCATGTAGGTAGGACATTTGCCTTGCATACAGAAGGATGGTGGTTTGAATCCCAGTATCCCATATGGTCCCCCAAGCTTGCCAGGATTGATTTGTGGGCATATAGCCAGGAGTAACCCTGAGAGCTGTTGGTGTGACCCCCAAACCAAAAAAAACCCAAACAAACAAAAAAAAAAGAACAACAGTATAATAGCAATAAAAATAATACCCTTGTTCAGACAGAAGACTTTTCTAGGTAGAACATTAAAAAATGACTATGAGAACACATTTTACAGTTTTTTTACAGTAATTGCTTGACTCAGAGAAACATTTTAATAAGTCCTTTTGAACCACAGAAGAAGGGAGGGAGAACTTACTTTCAGCAAAGGTCACTTTTACCTCAAACTCTCATACCTCACTATATTTGTTATCTATTCACAGAGGATCTTTATAATATATGAAACACATAATAACTCTTGAAGCAAGTTGGCATTCAAGGAGCATAGATGTAAATACATAGATTATTGGCATTTCAAGTTTTTCATGTGTTCTATTCTTAAAATCATTTCCTTTAAAAGCAAATGATGGTGCTGGAGCAATGGCACAGAAGTGAGATGTTTTCCTTGCATGTGGCCTACCAGGGATGGCCCTGGGTTTGATTCTCTGTATCGCATATGAGCCCTTGAGCCTATCAGGAGTGATTTCTGAGCACAGAGCCAGGAGTGGCCTCTGAGTGCTGCCAAATGTGTCCCAAAAACGAAAATAAAATAATATAATAAAAGAAAGAATAAAAGAAAACGGTGGATTATGTGACCATTTATGAACTTTTGACAGGAGAAAGAAAAAAGTAAAAAACTCAACAAGAGCAGGAATTTGATCTCATTCAGTGTTGAATCTTTTGGGGCCTAGAATAGAGTTTATCTCATAACATTTGCTCAAATACCAGTTACATTGATTTAACATAAGACATTGCTCAGTTATCTTCCTTCAAAGATAAAATTGAAAATGAAGAAGAGGAAAAAAGTTTGGGGAATAGCAGTAGTATGTATCTGAACAGAGAAAGGAGATCGTGCTAATACAAGAGGCAATTGTTCAAGGCCCTGCCTCCATAGCCTTCTTACACTGCTACAGGAAACTGCTTTTATCCTTATGATGCTTTAGGCATATAATACCTTACAGTGTTTTATAATAATCAAAAGCTGAATACAGTTACTAGGAGTGACTGCTAAGCACAGTCAGAAGTATCAAGATGTGTTCCCCCAATAAAAAAAAAACAGTTGAGAGAGGCATTTCCCTTGCATGTGGCCAACTTGGGTTCAATCCTAGGTTAGCTCTGCCAGGAGTGATCCCTGAGGAAAGAACCAGGAGTAAATTCTGAGAGTCATCGGGTGTAATTCCCCAAATAAAAAACTGTTGAGTGTAATAAAATTTGGTAAAGATAAAGTTATCTTTATCTGTCCACTTTCACATAATACTTATATACCCATTATACAACATAGCCAAATGCATGCGATTTATTGAACCACATCAGAAATCCCTGAGTGAATTATTGAATTGAAGCAAAAACCATTGGGCCTGATTGCTTGTAGATAAACTCAGTTCAATTTCTGGTACCACCTATAGTCCCCTAAAGATCACTGGGAATTACTGCTGAGCAAAGAGCCCAAACGCTGACCCCAAAACAAAACAAAACAAATGGGATTGATAGTATGTAGCTAATAGTTGTGTGGTGAATATTTAAAGAAATAATCCAGACTGTTGGTACTTACCAATATCTATGTTTTTCATCTCTTGGTCTCACAGCTGCAGTATATGTTCCATCTTCATGTATATGATAATCATGTTACTGATAACTCAGTATTAGAAGGTATGGAGAAGTTACAGACGATACTTTCAGATCTGTTATTTCCCTATGTCCCAAATTTTACATATATGATAATTCTTCTTTATTTTTAAACTCCCTACAGATCAAAGAACAAGCAAAATGAACTATGAATCTTTTTCTGAAGTTGAACTGCATTGACGTTCCTCTTAAAATAATATAAAACACCCAGCCCATAATACAAGTAAAAGAAATAAAATACTTGTTTTGATTCAGTTTGAACTAGAATGTATTGTCATATTTATAAAAGAAAATTATTGGGAGCCGGGAGGTGACGCAGGAGGTAAGGTGCCTGCTACCTTGCCTGCCCTAGCCTAGGATGGACCACGGTTCGATCCCCCGGTTCCCATATGGTCCCCCGTGCCTGCCAGGAGCGACTTCTGAGCGCATAGCCAGGAGTAACCCCTAAGCGTCACTGGGTGTGGCCCAAAAACCAAAAAAAAAAAAAAAGAAAATTATTAGTTTCCTAGATAAAAATATTATTCAAACAGAACATTTGCCAAATGCATATTTATTTACATTTCACTAAATACATCTAAAATGTATTTTACGTAATGAATAAAAGTTAAATAGATTGAACTCATGAAAAGTAGAAGAATCTCATTTTCCTGAGTCAAGTATAATTTGATATTACAGATTATGATGAATAAAATAATTCTAGTTTGATGTGTGGCTTATTTTTTAAAAGTCAGTTTAGATTTTTAGTTTAGTATAGACTTTACTTGTTTGTTTTGTTTTGTTTTTTGTTTGTTTTGTGACACACCAGGTGATGCTCAGGGGTTACTCCTGTCTATACACTGAGAAAGAGCTCCTGGCTTGGGGGACCATATAGGATACCAGGGATCGATCCCAGGTCTCAATGGGTCCTGCTTGGGCTTGGATTTTCTTAAAATGGTACTAATGCTGGTGGAGGTACCCATGGGGAACCCAAGAAGGGAATCCGCTGCCTTCTCACCATCTCTGCTACCCTGGGAATGGCTAAGATATCTTGGACAGATAAAGTCTGTGGCCTCAAGTCCCACCAGCCACACTAGAAGGCTGAAAAACTGCACGACATCCACTTGGTCTTCCGCCTTGGGAGGTGATCCCTGAAACCTGATTTTTTAGAAAGCCATGGACTCAGATTGGAGCAAGGAATTGCTTTTTGCAGGAACGGAGAGTCACAAGAGTAACTTTTTAAAATTCCATCTCTTGGTTTTATTATATCTCAAACACTTCTATTTAAGAAAAAAGCTTCTATTTTTTTATTACATCACAAGAACTCATTGTCATGGGGATGCAGGGGATATTGAAGTTTCCCTATCTACATGCCTTCTTCAGTTCTACCAGCACACAAGGAGCGATGCATTTTCTCTCCCTACATCCAGCTAATTCTCAGTTTCCATTTCAGTTTCTCTTGTCATCAAATTGCTCTGAAGTATTTAATTTCATGTCCAAAGAATTTCCACTGCTACGATCTCCTGGCCAATTTCTGGTAAAGGTTTTGGGGACAGCACACTAATGTCACTGTTCCCAAGAGGCAAGTGAATCTCCAAATGTCCAGACTCTATGGTGATGGAAATGACTCTAGCCCTGATTTAAAATAACTTATGACTTAGAATTTTATGAGAGTTAGATGATCCTGTCATTCAGTCTCAAAGCAGGACACCTCCAGAAGGATGAACTGTGCTAATTGCATCTCACATATACTTTCTGGTCCCAGGTCAGTCTTGAGTGAGTCATATACACTTTAAGGAGGTAATTTGAATTCAAGGAGAATTAAATTGTTCAATTTATGCAAACCTTTATA
>PVKC010010978.1:0-25179 GCA_004027635.1 Crocidura indochinensis
TCTAAAATTAAAATATTCTGCATGCTGTTCGATGTTTATATTTTCCACTCGATATTGAAGTTTTTTATGTCCATGTTGTTTATCTCTTAAGACCTCACAGTAATGGGAAAAGTTTCCTGTAGAGCCTCCAATTTATTCTAATGAAACACTCTGTTTATCTGTCCAATGACTGCTTTTTCTCTACACCATATGCCCAAGTACCTAGGATAATCAGCACCCCAATATACATCAGCATCCCCCACAGTAACTGACACATGACGGTTTCTCTCTGCACATGAAATTTTCTCATTACCCAATATTGAGTGTTCAGTTAAGTCAGTTCTTCTGTCAAAAACATTCTAAATTTGCACATAAATATTCACAAAATGCCACAACTCAGACTCTTCAAATTTTCAAGGCTGATTTTCTGACTGATGAATAGATTAAGTGCAAATGCAGCAAATCCCAAAACCAAACATCATAACTGGAAGAAAATTTGAAAAAATAATGTGGCATGTGATCTTTCCATGACAGTAAAAAGTGGATAAATTCATCTTCACTGAAAAGCAGTGTCTGCATCAAGTAACCAGTAGGGCTTTATCGCAATTTTTTTCTCAAGTGATTTTGATATACATTTGACACACTAATAGTGCAAATTATTATTAATGTAAACTGATGGTGGGCAAAAGATTTCATACAGTGATGCTGTGTATGGACAAAAACAGATGAATATTGATTTATATTATAATTCTCACTATCACCCCAAATTAAAACCAAGGCCAAATAAGAAAAAATACAGATAAAAATGATAAGAATGTCAAGAAGGAAGGAGATAGGGAAAGAAATAAAGGTACAAGTGAGAAAAGAAAAGAGATAAGAAGAAAATCAGAGAAGAAGCAAAGGAGGGAGTGAGGGTAGAAGGAAGGAAAAAACTATTGGGTGTGCCTCTCTAAACAAATTTACCTTAAATCCTTGCAGAAACTATAACATGATACAAATATATTTCACAAAATATTGAAATACTACTAGTGCACACAGTCACCAAAATGTTTTGCTGACAATAGCATGTCAAAGTAGCTTAGAACAGAGTTGAAAACAAATCAGGATTCAGTTATATCCACACAAGAAGGATTCTGTAACTGTCTTCCAAAGCCTAATTTGCATGAGGGATCTGAATGCTTCTTGGGAATAAACCCAACTGAAAAGGTGAAAAGGGGAACAATTTTAAGGATGACATTTAGCTGACACTCAACTATGTCTTCAATTCCAGATCCCATTGACTTATGCTCGCCAAGATTGAGTGCATTTAAACAGAATTGTCTTGTAATCTATCAGGAGCTCTGACTCTACAGTAGGAAGTGTATGTCCCAGGTAGAAAATAATGTGTCAATATTAGATGTTCAGTTTGGAAAGACAGAACGTAACAACTTCTGACTTCAGCTCAGCTGTGGTCTTGATATAGACACATATTGGAGCAGAAATTTTAACAAAGGGGATCCTTAGCAGAAGTCTTCCAGAACCATTTCTGATGCCGTGACACAAGCATTTGGCCAAAAATCTTCTTTGAATATCTTGAGATTTATGGCTTAAAGCCTTCTTTAAAGAGGGGTTGAGGATTCCTCAATAGTAAAGAGAGGACTGGAGAGAGAAAACAGCAGATAGCGGGTACGTCTTACAAGTGGCCAACCTGGGCCTGGTCTTAGTGCCTGAGATCTCATATAGATTCCAAAGCACAACCAAGAAATATACCTTTTATAAATCCAGGGTAAGGTCTGATACTGCTGAATGGAGGCCACAAGATAAATAAATAAATGAATAATGAGGAAAGATAGAGAAAATATGAATTTTGTAAGTACCCTTCCTAACACTTAACAGAGTGAGCTGATAAAAAATATCAAAATGTATATACTTTACAACAAGTAAATATTTTTTTATCTTTTAAATTTCCCTATATATCACCATTCAGAGGCTTTTAAAGGGCTACTATTCTAAGGCTATCTAATAGTAGTAAAGTTGTGAAAATATTTATCTTATTGCTCTTCTATCTCAAAAAATCATATTTAGTACCAACTTCAAAATCAACTTTACCCATTACATGAAATAAACAGTCTCTTTTTTTAACTTTATACTGGAACCTCAGCAACATAGCACAAAATCCTCAGACTTGGGAGTCAGTGAATTATCTTGATTGCCCAAATAAAATTAGATCTGTGATCCAGGAGTTATTTGTCCCACTTTAACCATGCTTGCAGTTCTTTACCCCTTCATAGCAATTATTCTTCGTTTCACTTATCTTTATGAAATTAAAATTTGAACAGAAATAGAAAATAAAAAGATTCACAAAGCAAAAACAGCAACCACAAACAAAACCTCAAATAGACCCAGGGATGAAAAATTCCTTGCCTGGATCCAACCAGGATTTAGAACTTCAAAAACCACCAAGATATTTTAGCAAGCTTCAAATCAGATGGAAAATCCATATTCCATTTTATTTCATAAATATTTAAAATAGAATTGCAACACCTCTGCTTTCTGAAAACTCCAGAAGTAAATGATAAAGAGAAGTCATTTGTTTTTATAGTTCAGTCTACAAAGCTACACATTGACTAATTCACTAAGTGGATTTGCATCTGCTGATTATTCAGAATAGTCTAGATTCTGAAGAGATTCATTTCGACAACTTTTGGGGCATTGTTTAGATATGTAAATAGAAATAAAGTTCTATGCCCTAAGAGTCCTAATTATTGGGTTCCTTCACATTCTTAAGAAAACAGCAACTATGAATTGAAACTGATGAGGCTAACCGACACATCAGGTGAAAAAATTGAACTTTATCCCTTGTGGTAACAGGAGGGGCAGACACTGAACTATTTTAAGCCAGAGCATCATGTGGTTCAGTTTGCATTTTAGACAGATCACTATGGTGACAATGATTGGAAGGAGGCCACTTGGAAAGCAGGGAAAATGAGAGAGGCTAAAGCAATAGCAAATTAAGAATGGGGGCTGCCTGGAGAGATGCATGATGAGTATAATCTAATGGGACTTGGGCAAAATTGAGAAAGAACTAGCAGCCTCTGTCCTCTGAGAGCTCTCTGTGTTGTCCACAACATAGTAAGTCTGACTATAAGAGGCAAGCTTCACTCTAGCTAACTCTCCTCCACTTTACCCCTTATTTATCTGGTCAGCTTTATGCTGAGTTCAAAAGGTGACTAGTGCTCATCAGTGAAAACTTGGCTGCTCCAATCCGTCTTTTTTTTTTTTTTTAGTTTTGCTTTAGTTGTGTTCAGTTATTAAATCAGACATAATGAAAATGACAGTCATTTGAAAGTCAGATGAAAAGTGAAGCAATCTTGGGCTGTGAATACTTACTTTTTTTGGTAATGAGACATGTGATCTTGGCAAAATCACTTATTTTGAATATCATTTTGTAATAAAATGGGGATTTAAGCAACAATAAGTAAAATCCCTTCCAGATACCTTCTATTACCTAGTCCAAATTGTTTTGTTCTACTCAATCAACCAGATATTGGTATATATAAAGAAAGAACTGATTAACCCCTAAATTAGTTCAGAAATGGTTATATATTAAATGAGTTCTTGAAAAGGAAACCCCTGAAGCCCAGTAAGCAAAGACAAGAAATAGACTTTTCTAAATAAAAACAAAGACATAACACAAGAAAACAATTCAGTAGGGTCTGATAGCTAAGAAAGTGTTGATCTTGAATTAGATAGAGTAGTTTGTTAAGAAAAACACCCATTGAGTTTAAACTGAGACTGAAAACTAAGATGAAGCATATACCACTCCTGAACCAGCAAATGTCTATACTCAAATTGCTAAATGAACTTTGAATTCCCACAGACTATCTTGCAAATGAAGTCTTCAAGATAACTATGTTTTCTTGTTTGTTCAATTGATTTGGTTTGGTTTAGAATCCTTCTCTTCTGAGTACAACATCCTCTATCCCTTTGGGGAATCTATTCTAGAATCCAAGTCTGAGAGCCACTATTTTAACATGTATTTTCAGTTCACTGTACCACAATTTGCCAATGACTGGGCTCTTACCTAATGTAATCAATGTTCTTTAGAATATTTCACTATGAAACTGACAGGTAAAAAATCTTTCCTTTTTCAACAGAGATAAATACAAGGTTTAAAGAATGTGCCTTCCATACTAATGACCCCAGTTTCATCCACAGTACCACATGGTGGCCTGAACATGGAAAGTTACATTCCAAAAGGAAACAGGATTACTGCCAAAATAGCCCAGGTAATCTCTGATACTGTGAAGATGGTATAGCACCACATACTCTAGCCCTTGAATTGAAACACATAACAGCATAACCAAGAATCACTGATCATAAGTCTAGAAATGTTAGTCTGAAAACAGTCAAAATTATAAAAGCATTCTGTTGAAGGAAAAATATAATAATGAAATAACAGAAGAAATAGAGTCCCAGAAAAGATTGAAAAGTCAGTTCCTAAATCTCACAGAAATTCTTCTTATCTAAACATAGTTTATTTTAATCCTTTAATTCTTCTTTAATATTTTTCTGAAAGTTTTGACTACTTTTACTGAGGTATCTGTATTTGCACTAATGCTAATGATAATTTTCAAACATGATTTCAGACACGACCTTTATCAGATCAACTGTCTTCCTTCCAACAGGGACCAAAGGGCCTCTCTGCTTCCCATGTTAACTCAGTTTTATAGACAATAATCTCCAGTTACAAAGATAGGCCATTTGCTATTTTCTTATTATGCTTCTTTATAAACAATGTAAGAGATTTTTTTCATGATTTTTGTGGAAGTAGTAATATCTACATATGTGTAGATGAATAAAGCTAACTAAAATTTCAAAACATATAAATCAATAAACTATGACATTTTTAAGAGACTATTTTTTATCTTTTATGGGCTAAATTTAAGACTAGTATGACTAATTCTATGTCAGCATTTTAAATAAACAACTTTGTGAAAATAAAGAGAGAAAAATGAAGAAAAATTTAAGGAAAATTAATCCAACCAGGCATATAAAAGATACAAATATGTTTAATCCTACAATGAGAATATTGGCTTTATGCTATAAAATATTACATTATAGATAATGCTTAAGTATCTACATTGATAAATAAAAGATAGTAATAAAAATCTATATGAATATGAAAACTTACCTAAGTAGTTATAGCACATTCAATATAAATAAAACATTAATTTATTATTTAAAATGTATTAAAAAAAAACCTAAGCAAGCTAGAAATAAACAAACCTTCCTTAATCTGACGAAGGGCAGCCACAGTGGTATTACTGACAAAGAAGGTTCTTTAATACTTAAAAAATCTCTCTTCAAGGCTCTGAACACCATAAGATGCTACCTCTCCTTAAAGCTCTGTACCATTCCTTAAAACCCAAATGTTAATCTAGATGGATAGAGTAATCTTGGAGAGGAATTAATCTTAATGAGAAGTTTCGCAATATCTCACCAATCATTATGGATCTCATTTGAAAGCTCTGATATGAATCTTAACAACTTTCCTTTGAAGTGTAAATTCCCTTTGTAAACTTTCTGTTTTCAGTATTCTGTCTTTGTCTTTGTTTTTGTAATTTAGACTATTATGTGTCATATCATTTATTTTTATTTGTGTCTGTTTCACTGGATGTCTTCTGGCCTCTTTGATCTCAGCCCCTGATTTTGTCAACTTTTCTTATCGATGATTTATTTCAATAGTATTCTGTCACTAGATTTATTTTCTTCCAGTTTTTCAGACTCCAATAATTCAATACCAACTACCTGACTCCTCGTTCAGTCATTTCTGATTGTAGCTTTCTCGTGTCTACTTTCATAATTTCTCATGTTTTGCTCATTTCCTGTGCCACCATTTCCCTGAGTCCATTAAATTTCCTTAACATGGTGTCACTAAAGTAACCTGAAATCTGACAGATTTAATTGGTTCTGGTAGGGTCTTATGTGCTATTATTTTTACTCATTACTTAGTGGGCTTTAACATGCCTTGTCCATTGTCTTTGCTGTGCTAGAAGGGTGGAGCATCAAGCAAAAGAACTAAAATGGTAGAGGAGCAAGCAGATGGTCTGAGATGTAGATGTACTTATTGATTTGATGTAGAACAGGAGTGGAGGTTGCCTGAACCCACCTCGAAGGAGAAACTGCTTTCTCAGTTTTAAACAGCTTCAGAGGTATTAACCCACATATTAATTTCACATGAAAGGGTGGAGGAACAAGCAGGGGAATCTGAGATGTGGAGGTGGTCTTGCTGAGATGGCAGAGCTTTCCTTTGGTTCTTATTATTAGATTTTCTGCCAATACTAATTAAAGTTGGGTCTTTCTATTTTTTAAGCAAAAAAGATGAAATGGCAGTAATTTTCACCATTAGGAAGAAAATGAAAAGCAACAGCAGCTTGGCTTCATTATCACTGTTAGAAAAATAATTTAAGTGTCTATGTATTGGCAATATTACCATCTTTAGTAGGACTTAAAACTGTTTAGCATCTTTGAGGTTTCATTGTTATTTGGCCAAACACACTGTTTTTGCCAAGAAACAATATTTTCATTTTTTGTTGTTGCTAATGTGAAGGCATGAAAAATTCAATAAGATGCTTTCATTGCCGCTGATCTTCAGTGAAGCATGTATAAAATAAATTCCATGTGACTTCAATGTTGCATATGTGCATAGATATACCCTTATGTACATGCGAGAAAATAGGATGCATCCACACTTCAATTAATACACACACACACACTGTCATCTTGACAATGCCAAACAAATGCAAAAGGATAACCTAGAAATACTATTTCACCCACCTTTCAACTTGACTTGGAAAACAAAAAAAATTAAAATAATTTTCTGGGCCCAGACAATGGCACAGGATGTAAAAGAGTCTATCTTAAGCACACTAGCCTAGGATGGACAGCAGTTAGATCCCCCAGTGTCCCATATGGTCTCCCAAGCCAGGAGCGATTTCTGAGCGAATAGTCAGGGTAACCCCTGAGCATCACCAGGTATGGCCCAAAGAGAAAAAAAAAAAGTTTCTGCTTTAAGTAGGGAAATGGGCTTTAACAGTTGGAAGGAAAGAGAAAAAAGTAAAATGACTCTAAATCTCTTTTTATAAGAGTCACTAAACTTGAAGAGCTTGGCCTTGAAAGGTTTGGGATATATTCAAGCTAGTGTTAAATTTATTATGTTGTCTTTTGTGCTGTGGCAAATTAGTTTGACAAAGATCACTTTCACATATTTCATTATCACACCCAATTTGTAAATTGGGAAAAAGTGAGTTCCCAAGAAGATAGAAAAGACAAAAGAAAACTCTCATAATAGATATGAATAAATAGTTTAATGGACAAAGAGTTTTAAAGCAAGCATCTTAAACATTATGTTCCATGGGATTACTTTGGCAGTGGACATTGCAGGAACTATCTGTAACAATAAATAGAATTATTATTTTCCCAATTTTCTAACTCAAGGTATTCAGAATTTCTCTTTCCCTTAATAATGATTTCAAATACAAGTTTTGAAGTTTGATGCATGCTCCCTCATTAATTCTCTCATACTTATCAAATCTACCTTATATAACTTACTGCAAAATCTTAGTACCAACTTTTTTCTTCTCTTTCTCCATTTACCAATCTATGTGTGCAGGTATGCATACATACATATAAATTCTTTGCAAATTGAAATCATACAAGCCTTTCAACTTAACAAGCTCTAAAGCCTTCATAATGCAATTTGAATAAATTTTAAACAAGTTATAATGAGTATGGCATACCTATGTGATTAGAACTCTGACCCAATTATCTAAAAGTAAATATTATAACTTATATTATGAATTTAATGCCCATTTTAGACCTGATATGCTTGTTCTTTTTTTGTTTTGTTTTGTTTGTTTTTTGGATCACACCCAGTGACGCTCAGGGGTTACTCCTGGCTATGTGCTCAGAAGTCGCTCCTGGCTTGGGGGACCATATGGAAAACGGGGGGATTGAACCGCGGTCCGTCCTAGGCTAGCGCAGGCAAGGCAGGCACCTTACCTCCAGCACCACCGCCGGGCCCCTGATATGCTTGTTTTTTTTATATCTTATCTCATTTTTATATTTTGACAGTTCTAGGAATTATATATAATATATATTATACCAATCTTAATGAGAAAACTCTGGTATATAGATTAGCTAATTTGTACAATGGCAAATTTATTATAAATTGATTTTTTTTTTTTTGGTTTTTGGGTCACACCCAGCAGTGCTCAGGGGTTACTCCTGGCTCCATGCTCAGAAATTGCTCCTGACAGGCACGGGGGACCATATGGGGCACCGGGATTCGAACCGATGACCTTTTGCATGAAAGGCAAACACCTTACCTCCATGCTATCTCCCGGGCCCCAAATTGATTTTTTTAATGTAGGCAATATAGGCCATTCAAAATATGATCTGAACTAGTTCTGATCTACCTTCTGTATTCAAACACTTCTCACCCATGACACATTTTCATAAAATTATATCTCAGACACATTGAGCTATTGAGTAAATTCTTACTCTCACAGACAGTACCTTGGAACTGTTTTTCTCTAGAATATTCCCAGTCACAAATCATTAGATGGTTGACTCCTTTTTATTTGTAAAGACCAATTTATTGTAGGCACTGGTGTTTACCTAATCAAATCTTTTCCCCTAAATTTTCCTCTAAATTTTTGTTTGCTTAACCTTCTCTGGCTTCTTTGTTTTTTTTTTTGTTTTTTGTTTTTTTGGGGTTTTTTAGGGTTTTGGGGTCACACCCAGCAGTGCTCAGGGGTTACTCCTGGCTCCATGCTCAGAAATTGCCTTCTTTGTTTTTAAAAAATGACCCCAAATTAAGCTCAGGTTCTGAAATTTAAATTAGAAGTCAGTTCCAGGTTAGTCATGGTGGTGTATTCTAGATACAGGAGATATAATCTTAGCCAATAAGACATAATATGGATTCAAAGAACAGATAAGACTATGCTGATAAAATGGCAACTTATGGAAAGAAAATGACACTTTAGTCTAAGAACTCCATACAGAGTATGTGAGGATGTAGTGTTTAATAGGGCTTCTATCATCTTTACAGTATATAACCAATACAAATGCTGCGATGTCATGTAATAACTTGCATTCTCTTTAATCAATAACACTAAGAACTGTTAGAACCGTCTAATTTAAGACTCGTTAATGTGAGACAGAAAGTTCCCTTATTGTTTAGTGTTGCAATCCTTGCCTGATCAATTTATGAAAATTCTTATTCTCCATCACTATATACATTTCCACGTTTAAGTTGATTCACAGCCTTGTCATCAGAAAAAAATTTGTGCCTTTGTTTACCATTTGCTTTCTGCCCTAGACTAAATCCCTTAATAAAAAAGAAGCAGTCTCTGTTGTAGCAATTGTCTAAATCTCCAGTATTCAGGATACTGTTTGATCAATCTTTTAAACCCTATGTGACCTTGGAAAAATTTTTGTTGTTGTTGTTTTGGTTTGGTTTTGAGTCACACCTGGTGGTGCTCAGGGGTTACTTTTATCTCAGCTTTCAGAAATTGCTACTGGCTCAGAGGACCATATGGGATGCTGGGGCTCTAACCTATGTCTGTCTTGGGTCAGGTGTATGCATGCAAGGCAAACACCCTACCATCACTGTGCTACCACTACAGTCCCTGGAAAATTTTCTTAATATTTTCACACCTCACTTGAATTATAAAATTTAAATTAGTAAATTAATATAAAGGTCTGAAAAATGTCACTGACATTAATGTTCAATAACAGTTTTTCATTGCTACTCGGAGACACAAAATATTTTATTTTTGTTTTGGGTTAAATGAGCTCTGTTCAGTGATCAGAAAGTTAAAAATGGGAGATGGGGAGGGATACGCCTGGAATATTTAGTTAATTGGACTGGACACTTAGTGCCAGGGACCATAAAAATATGTGGTGTTAGTTATAGCCTGTGTTGCTGGGGTTACCCAGGGCAATTTGAGTATTGATCAGGGTTCTCCAAGGCCACACATGGCAAGGTCAGGGCTCCAAGAATTGCATCCAGAAATGCTAAGGGAACCAAGTGGTTCTGGGGAAAATGCCAGTGTCTGCCTCATGCAAAGCAAGTGCCTTAATCCCAGTATTATCACTCCAGACCCAAAATAAATTTTAGTTGGTCAAACAAAATCTTTTAAAAATTAGCCTCTAAAATGTGATATAATTATCCTCTAAGTAAAATCATGAGTATAGAAGGTCTTGAGTAAGCACAGTCTTTAAGATCAATGAAGCAAAACCAAGAAAACTAATATTTGCATAGAAACCTCCATTTTCTAAAGATAAAAATTCACTGGATGGCACTGAAAAGCAACAATAATTGTAGTCATTATAGAGCAGTCAGCATGGTACCAGAATTAGAGATGAACAAATAGAAACAATAACTATGCTAGATAGTGAAAGAAGACTGAATTATCCTTAATAGCCAAACATTTTATTCGGCTAAAATCCAATCATGTAAAAGGTGCTTGAATATCATTACTAACAATTTAATCTCTAAAGTAACAAGAAAAATGACCAAAAGCAATGACCACTTTCTATAAGAAGAATTGATTTGTAAAGCAAAAAAGATGTGAATTTTAAAATAAGTGACCATATTATCTTGAATATTTTTCAAGGGTAAAATCTGACAGGACACCATAAATTGTATACTCTATGTGACTATCTTCAAAATGTTTAGAGAAAAGATATGAATTATTCATTGCATGAAACTCTTAAAGAAATTATGATTCAAAAGTGTTATGATGTTCTCAAAATGTAATTTTAGTACATTTGGAAATAAGAAAATAAAAAGGAAGAAAACTAAGAAAATTGTAGCTACAGATATTTAAAATTACAAATAAAAAGCATTTGTATTTATCTCCTTAATCATCTTGATAAGGTAGTAGAATTCACATAACAAATATAAAGTTATTGTCAAATAAATAAATAAATAAATATTGAGGATGCAAGTACAACAGATGGTGAAATTCATGTTAGAGAGGTTAAGATCCAAATAAACGGAAATTTGGGAAAACATTACAGTAATATGGTTATATTTTGAATAAGAATTAAAGACTTAATGCATAAAGATGCATAACCATGCATAAAGATGATGGTTTTTGCTGCTATTGTTTTGTTTTGGGGCCACACCCAGTGATGCTCAGGGGTTACTCCTGGCTATTCTCTCAGAAGTCGCTCCTGGCAGGCACGGGGGTCCATATGGGAAACCGGGGGATCGAACCACAGTCCGTCCTAGGTTAGCGCATGCCAGACAGGCACCTTACCTCCAGCGCCACCGCCCGGCCCCCGTCTTGTCAGATTTTAGAAGAAAGGCATTTAGTCTTTTCCATTGAGTATAATGTTTGTCATGGACTTGTAGTAGTAAATGCTCTTCAAAATATTGAGAAAAAGTCATCCACTTCCCATTGTGTTGAGAGTGTTTCTCATGAACTGTAGCTGAGCATATTAATGCTTTTTCAGCATCTATTGATATAATCATATGATTTTTTTCTTTTGTTGACATGGTGTATTACATTGATTTACTTGAGTATGTAAATCATTCATGTATTTGTGGAGTAAATTCTAATTGGTCATGGTGTATGTGCTTCTTGATGAGTTGTTGGTTTCTGTTTGCTAGTAATTTGTTGAGGGTCTGTGTGTTTTTGATATCAGCTGTTAGCTTCATAAAAACTATTTGGGACTCTTTCTTTTCCTCAATTTCCTAGAACTTGGAACAGATTAGCAATAGGGCTGGAGAGATCAAAGAACTGGAGAATATGCTTTTTATGTGGGAATCCCTGGTTCAAACTCTGAAATCTCATGGTCTCCTTAACACTACTGGGAAAGACTCCCCTAGGATTAGCCTGATGAAGTCTTCAAGCTATTTTATATATCAACAAAATCAAAATATCAATAGATTTCACATCTCGGTAATTTTTTTCATGTTTTGTTGAAAATGTTAATGTCTGCATCTGATAATATTAAAATTTCCCAATTTCTGTCTTATTTAATAATTTAGTTCTATTCCTCTCCTTTACTTTCTCACAGCACACACACACATTCAGATTCTAATCACTAAAAAGATTACTGACTGATATTTTTGAGTTACTTTCATTTTTCTCAGACTCAAGTTAAAAAATAAGGCCCTATTGGAGCACCTCCTCTTTAAACAGAAAATGTTCAGATTTGGGGAAATGTAGATCTGAGTACTCTAGTACAGTAATATTATTTTAAATGTTAGAGTTATTTCTGTTGACACAGAAGGATTACTGTGTTTGAAAAAATGTTTCTTTGATATTCCCACACAATCAAGTATAATGCATCAAGTATATTTAATTAAAATAGCTAACACTTAATAAGTATGGACTGTCACATATGCACTTCTTGAACACACAGCAGAATGTTAGTAAAATTAGACTATATTTAGCAACCTCACTTTTGAAACTTACAAAGTATTTTTATAAAAGAGACATAAAAGATAGTTTAAATAACCAACAAGTTAATAATCATGCTATAAATGCATCCTAGATGATTGAGACTGTCCTACTTTAATTTGCCCTGCTGCATTAAATAAATGTGGGTTTCCTTTCTAATTTTCTTAATTAACAGTTTCATATAGAATGGATTCATCATCTGTGGTAATTTTTTTCCTTTTCAAATCTAAGTAAGATTGAACTAATTTTCCTTGCATGCCCTATTGAAAATGTAATGGAAGTATTAAGAAGTATAAGATGGGCATACTGAGTTTGAGGGAGGGTAGACACAGATTCTTAGGTTCCTTCTGTGTCTCCAAACTAGGTTCTTCACAGTGTCCAGTTCTACACAATGTCTGCCTCATTATCAGTTATCCCATTTCTTTAACTTGCACTAAATATAAGTTAACTAAAAACTAAATATAAGTCAATAAGCAAACAGAAAAATATCATTTGTAAAGCTGTTCAGCTGATTCATGGAAGTTTATGGAAACATAAAGGGAGCATATTTCACAGTATCAAAGACCTTAATAAAATAAATCTTTCTTGCTCACGATTCCCAGATTCCTTGAAATTCTATAGGTTGCTTCCTCTTTTCCTTTATCCATAAACATTTTATATTTCTTTTTTGTAATAATGTTATTGAGGTTCTGTGGTTTATAATGCTATTAACGATGGTTTTCTATTGTCTATGAGTCCAACACCACACCCATCACCAGTGTACCCCTCTACCAGTGCCGGTCTCTGTGGTCTGAGATGGTACTTCATTGAGAACAACATTTCTTAACTTTGATTTTTGTAAATGTGACAGACGTCACCACGAAGAATAGGACCAAAACAAAGTACTTAGCATAGTATTTTTTGGCATTTTAACCTGGCAATTTAAAAGGTTCAAATAGAAAAGTCACTAAAGGTCATCTCCACCACCTTTATTTCACAAATAAGGAAATCAAACTTAAAAAAAACTACAAAGTAGAAAAATGAATAAATGTAAGGGCTAATATACACTAAGTATACAAGCACCCATATATCAGCTTGGGGCTGATTGCAGAGTTGGATACAACCTCTTGCTTAAAAGCTTATTGCTCTTTTTTATAACAAAACCACAGAATAGAGTTGAAAAATTCAAATAGTTGACAAAACTCTAAATCTGTGACTGTATTTTGGGGCATTGTGGGAGATTTCAGAGGATAGCTTTTAATCTGCCTTTTGATCACTGTGATAAGAAAATTCATTTAAAAATCAATAAGGAATTAAGCAATGTTATCTGTGATCCTACACAGTAAGACACTACTGAATACTTTATCTCCATAGGAAAAAGAATGATGTAATGTTTCTATCTCAATGTTCTTAAACCTCTAAACCCTCATGATATTATTTTAAAATTGCGAGTGTACACATTTGAGCAAGCTAATGAGAATATGCATCTTTGCTGAGTAAGGAAATTGGTTATATGAACGTTGGTTACACAGATATCGTGACTTTAGATAAATCTTTAAATAAAACTCGAGATAAATCTCAAAAACAAATTTTCAAACAAAATAGAATTGAAGACTTCACAACGTGAATGGAATAAATTCAAGGACAATTTTGACAGGAGTCCTCTGTAGAGCATTTCTTATCTGGAAGAATTTAGGAAACAGTAAGAGAATTAAAATGATCATCAGGGAATTATGGAACTTCTGATGAACAAATGTGTTGCCTTCTCCCACCTTCAGTGCTTAGGAGATTGGACAATTCTGGAAGTCCCAGATTAGAGGAAATAAACAAATAAAAAGTGCCTTATAATAAAAATGATAAAATATATTATTTATTTAATGAATAAGTCCCATCTTCCATTTATTCGTCAATAGACTTACAACAAACAATATTGTTTACTTCAGTGAGATCTACACCTCTATGACCAGCTTTGAGTCAAAGATTCAATAAGTACTCATTAAATTATTTATGATTTACAAATAAATTTATTGACAATTACATAGTAAGTACAAAACCAAAACATTACACTAAGATGGACAGACCATAACTTTTAAATACCTTCAATCCTAAACTACTCCTCTCCCTAATTCCATAAAGTTCCCATGCTGGATTGAATGTTTGTGACCCCTATTTATTAAAAATGATATGTTCATCTAATGCATCTTTAATGTCCTCCTAATTTGTGACTACATTTGGTATCCTAAAGAAGCATTTTTTATATTTTTAACATTTTTTATTGTTGCATCATTGACAAACATATTAAAATCATATCAGGGGTAGGACCTGGAATAATTTGCTTTTTGCATACAATGCATAATGATCCCCACTAAAAGGATATTTCAGAGCTATCCTTAACAATATCTCAAACTCATGATACTGTGTGAACCCTGTAATGTATACTCTATAACAGGACTTATTTCCCTTTTAATTTTATTCTAATTTATTGAAATTATCGTGATTTACAAAGTCTTCATAGTTGGGTTTCAAGCATACTATGAATCAGGACCAATCATATTACCAGTGCTGTCCTCCCCCCACAAATGTTCCCAGAGTGCATCTCATACCACCACCAACACTTGACTCCCAGGCAGTCAGTATAATAGACCTATTTAAAGTTTAGAGTGTTAAAGGTTGGGTCTTGGTTCCATTGTTGTTGACTTTGGCTTGGATATTCAGTGCTGTTATTTTTTAACTCCACCAATGCACCTACGACTACTTGGCCCCCATCCTTTCATATATGTGTTTCTCCTCTTCCATTGTTTCTTTTCTTCTTTTCACTATGCTCTGGGGCCCAGGATGTTAAAAACAACTCCCATTTAGACCATTACATTTCTTCATGCAATTATTCTAAAAACCACATATAAGTAATATCATTCTGCATTTTCCTTCTTCTGGCATACTTTATTTAACATCTTCCAATTTCATCATGTTGCCGAAAATTTAATCATTCCTTACAGCTTTGTCATATTCCATTGCATATATGTACCATATCTTCATGATCCACTCATCTGTTTTTAGACATCTAAGTTGATTCCAACTCTTTTTTATGTTTTTGGTTTTTGGACCACACCCAGTAACTCTCTGGGGGTACTCCTGGCTATGGGCTTAAAAGTCGCTCCTGGCTTGGGGTACCATATGGGACATCAGGGGATCAAACTGCGGGTAGTCCTAGGCTAGAGCTGGCAAGGCAGACTCCTTACTGCTTGCACCACCACTCCGGCCCCTAATTCCATTTCTTAACTATTGTACTGAGTATTGTAATAAACAATGTTCATTACTTATTTCTAACTGGAAATTTCTACCTTCAATTGCCTTCAATCACTCCCACCCATTTCACCTAACCCCTCCCTTCCAGTAGCCATCAATTTATTCTAGAGATACATTTTGTTCTATCTCTTTGGTGTCTAGATTCCAAATAAAAGTGAAATAGTCCCAAAATTGTTTTTTAGCTTCTGTGATATTTGAAATGTGACAAACACCCTTGTGATGTCCACACTACTGTTTTTTGTCAAAATATAAAAGACAGTAACATCTAAAGCCCAGAGTTGATGAGCAGGTAGGGAACACAACTGATGAGAAATATTCATCTGCACTTGTGAAGACAACAAAAAAGCATTTTGTCAAGCAGCTAGGCAGAGCCTCAGTGGGAATTTGAGTTTGCACTATCAAATGGTTACAGTGATAGAACTTCTGAAAAATTTGACATACAGATCTGTTAACTTAAACTTAATACAATACAAAGTTCTTACATTTTTATATCTGCCTCACTATCTGAAAAATATTATTGGAAAAGTAGGCTGTTTGGTGTACCTCACTATTCTCAGGAATCTTTCCAAATAGTGCTCAGAGGACCATTTGTGGTACTCAGAGGGGGTGGAGTGGGGTGAGAAGGGTTGAGCCCAAGTAGACAGCATACAAGGAAAATACCTTACGTGTTGTGCTATCTGTCCAGTCTTGAAAAAGTCTTAACTTCTTGATTAATATAAAAGTCTTGAGGAACTTTTACACATTTATCCTTATCATAGATACTTGGTTCCACTAAATAAGACGGGTTAAGTAGTTCAGAAGTGTGGAACCCTGATGCAGTAACTTAACATCCTTAAAGAAGAAATAGCACCAAGAGCCTATAAATAGTTAATAGGGAGGAAGTCACATGAAGGCCAGAAAGAGAAAACCAACTAGAAAGTAAATAAGCTAGAACACTGATCTTGGGCTTTTATGTTAGAACTGAAAATTACACCAATCTCTGCTATTTAAAATGCCACCCAGGTTGTGTCATTTTGTTATGGTTGCACAAGTTGGCTATTATCTTTTTGTCTCACCTAATAATAATGCTATGGCCTGACTTTCTCTTGCATACAAGCTGCCTGCCACAGGAACAACAAACGTGAGTTGCATGATAAGTAAATGAAACAAAGATCCATTTTAATACTTCATTAAATATATACTCAAAGAAAAGAGAACAACTGTTGTTCTGTTACTCACTAGCCATCCCACCTCCCCCATATGAAGCATTAAATGGGAAAAGTATGTCAACCATGACAATGTAGTCAGTGTTGTTATATATTCAAAATAGTTTAACAACATTTATGAGGAATGATTCATAATTTGTATGAGTAAGCTAAATATCAAAGCAGCAGTTTCTTTTAACATCAAGCTTGGATTCTCGATTTCTACTTTTTAAACTTCCAAAGATTTTTACAAAGAAATTGGTTGAAGCTACATAGCATAGCTGGTTTTCATCTAGAATCCAGAACCCTAAGGCAATGCTCGTTGGAATTTAGGAGCTTTGGAAATCTCTAGAAATCTGTCCAAAGAACTCACACTGCTCTATTGACCAGAGTAAGTATTCAGATAAGATCAGATTCTTTTGACAACCTTCAGAATTGTCTTCATATTGGCCAATCTCCTTGGCCTGCCTAATTGCCATCATTTATTAATTTAGTGGAGGAAATGGTTTAATATTTTGTTAGTGTAGACCTTGGCACAATCTGCTCTATAAATATCAGAATCAAATTTCTTCATCCCAATGCCCCCAGTGCCTTATTTACAGTGACACCTTTTTTTGTCCTTTCCCTCTTCTGCTACATCAGACCAACTGGCTGCATCTCAACGAGTCTGCACCTGCCTGGAAAATTCTTCTCCACCGTGAAAAGCATGACAGTCTGAAATTAGGATCTCACTGAAATGTTTCATCAGGCAAACCTAGTTTTTCTCTAAAGAAGCTACCTCCCACGTGGATCTGAAACTTGTTTATTCCTCCCCCAAATTGCTGGCTGGCCATAATACTGTCATCACTGCAATGAAGTATGGGTCTTACTCATGTGCATCCTCCTGAATAGTCTCTAAATGGTCACAAGACTGTAGGCTCTTAGACATGAGGAGTGCCAGATCATCCTTCCCTGGAGGTCTCAATGTAGAAGATATGAGAAAATGGAAAACTCCGAATTTCAAAGAACATACCAAAGGGCACATATGTGAGTGCTTCTTGATGCCCAGTAATTTTCTTTCTTCATGCACATCCCGTACCTCCTTGTCACTTTCTTTTCTCTGTTCCTAGCCTTTGCTCCACTCTAGCCCCACAGAGGCACATAACCCCCCCCCCCCACATCTATCTCCCGACTAGCAGATTCTCACCGGAAAATTGGCACTCGGTGCTTTGGCAGAGAAAAGGCTAAAGCAAGAGCAGAAAAGTGGCCCACCATCTGGACAGCATGATGCTTGGTGCCAAATAGGCCCCAGCCATGGGGGAGGAAGAGAGAGGGTGACACCCAACTGCATACATTTATTTTTCACTCCAAAGAGATTTGTTAGTAATCATCCTATTCTGAGTGGAAACTGTTGTAGGTGGTTCTGAGGGCTGACAAATGTCTAGGCAAGGATGAAACAAGGTGAGTGGTAGCCAGGCTAAATGAGCCAGAAATAGTCGATGGTATCTGGTGACTGTGTACAAATTAAAGCATGTATTTTTGAAGGGTAAAACTGTGTTGTTTTCTCCATACTTACTCTGTTCTCTCTTTATAGAAGAGTAGGAAGCACGGGGATTTCCTTGGCAATACCTAGAAAAACAATCTTCTATATAGCATCATCCACTAACATTTCTCTCCTCTTGCTAAAGTTTAATCATATTGACCTTTTCCTATGCCACCGATCTGAGTCTCACTTATGGAAACCACTCCTGGATTCATAATGATTTTCAGTGGTCAGTTAGCAGCATCAAATTGGCCACAAAGGTTTTCCTCTTAGTGATCCCAGTTCCCTATGTACCGATTGTCTTGTTTCTTTGTTTTTGGCAATAGAGTTAAAAAAAATGTGTATCTTAGGGGCAAAGGTTCCAATTTATTAGAAAGATGTTACAAAGAACAAACAGAACTATGACACTCTGGGGTCACTGTTGTTCTAAAATGGTTTATTCTCGCCTTAAGAAATTATTTGGACTGTCAGCAGCAAATACAGGCACATATTCTCCCACACTAACTATTTTAGAATTTATATAAAGTGCATTCATTTATATAGTGTCATTGTCCTTTGGCAATAATATGCTGATGTTGGTCATTACTTCCACTTTATAGAATTACCACAAGTATCAGCAAACAGACCTTGGCCACTAAGAAGCCTTTTGGCATGCAGAACAAGTTCTCAAGCTGGAATAAGATGGGAATGGAACTGGATTTGAATCTCAAAACTTCCTGTAAAGGGCTGTATACCTTTATACCTGTATGAATTAAGACTAATTTACATTTAAATAAGAAATGACAAATGCCCCCTAAGCATTAATTTGCATATCTATCTATGTAATATTTCCCTTTCATATTGAGTTTCTACTATGCCATGATCTCTTTTTATTTCCCTGTTCTTCCTTACTATGAGGCACATTCTGAAATATTTGCATAAAATTAAAGAAAAATAAAAAGCACAGAGGCAATAAAACTCAGGAGAATAGCAGAAAGAAAAGGAGGAAGTTCTAACTAGAGCTAACTCATCCAACAAATACTATCTTTGGTAGGAAAAAATTAAGATGATAATCTTTAATGTACCCAAACTGATATCTTCTAAACAAAATATAACCACTTTTCTTTTGTTTCATTTTAAAAGAGGATTTTAAGTTCATATCATAAGGAATCAAACATTCTTTTTCTTTTTTTTCATTTTGCAGTAATTTAATTTCCTATTTACTTATTTTTTTAATTTTTCAAATATATTTTTATGGTTTAGGCATGATGGTGTTCATGTGTATGGTATTGATGGTACAGTTAATGTACCTCACCATCAACAATAACAAAATATCCCCCAAAGTCTTCCATCATTGCATCTATGTCACATCTACTTTATTTCTTTCTGTCATCTATTTATTTTTTTAAATAATTGTAGGCCACTTATAACCAAAGTGTTAAAATAAAATTTACTTCTTCCTAAATTAATTCTTTAATTTTGTCTCTGCAAAAATTTAAAATCGAATGGCCAAGCCAAAGAACAAACAGTGTATCTGGTACAGCTAATCTACTCAAAGCTTGTAGATGGTTGAGTCATGGCCTCCAAGACAGGTCCTCAGTACTTGGGAAAGCTTTGATTTCATTGGGATTAAACCTCTGTGGAATAAAATTCTGTGACATTACTAGTTAATTTTGCAGTCAAAAAGATATTAGTGCATCCCTGCCAGTAGGATCTGTTTGTTGTACTATCTCTCTAAAATTGGCCAGCAATGGAGTAACAGGGACTTTCAATACTTTTAAGTAAAAATTAAGTATAATTTACACACTGTAAGCAAAAAGGGTTGTCTTCTCATTAGAGACAGAATGTTTCTGCCCACTCTTGTGTTTTTCCCTATAGAGGAACATTCATTCCATTTATAGTTCAGCTGATATAGCTTTTTCCCTCATTCATTTCCTTTAAGGAAGTTATTGAGGAGGTTGAAATATTTCAATTTTAGTAGGTTTTGAAAGAGAACTTTAGAAAGTGTAGTTCAACCCAGGTCCTCTCATTTTTTTTACAAGAAGACTCTCCTACCTATAACCTGCATTCTAGAAATCCAAGATACCAGGGACATGAATTTTTATTAACTCAAAAAAGTAAGATTGAACTAGAGTAATAGCAAAGTATATGGGACATTTGCCTTACATGTGGCTAACCTGGGTTTGATCCCCAACATCTCCTATAGTCAACAAAGATGGTGATACTAATTCTTTTTCTTGGGGGGGGCCACACCCAGTGACGCTCAGGGGTTATTCCTGGCTATGCGCTCAGAAGTCGCTCCTGGCTTGGGGGACCATATGGGAACCGGGGGATCGAACCGTGGTTCATCCTAGGCTAGCGCAGGCAGGCAAGGCAGGCACCTTACCTCCAACACCACCACCCGGCCCCCATGATACTAATTCTTGTGTATAGAGCAAGTAATAACACCCAAGCACCACTGGTGTTATCCAACTACCCTTTCCCCCCAATAAAACATGAATTTAAACAGAAGAAAGCAAAAATCTTTTTTAACTATGGGGTTTCAGCTTTTAATTGCAAGCTCAAAATGATCTTTATAATAAGAGAGTTTGTATTTGCTTTTCAAGGGGATAAACTACTCAATAATTAGCAGTTTTATACATTTATTTTATTGAGCAAAGACTACTATTCCAACTCCCAAAAGAAAAATCCACACAGAAAAGAAGGCACTGATAACATCATTTTTAATTTTGATTGTGTATTAATAAACTAAATTAGCTTCCATATAAAAATCTAGACACGGGGCCGGGCGGTGGCGCTGGAGGTAAGGTGCCTGCCTTGCCTGTGCTAACCTAGGACGGACCGCGGTTCGATCCCCCAGTTTCCCATATGGTCCCCCAAGCCAGGAGCGACTTCTGAGCACATAGCCAGGAGTAACCCCTGAGCTTCACCGGGTGTGGCCCAAAAACAAACAAAAAAAATCTAGACACGAATAGAGAACTAGACAAGCCAATAAAAATAGGGTAATCATAGAGAAATAATTAAATGAATAAATAAAGCATAAATGATGAAATTTCATTCCTTGCTTTTGAATTTTAACAAATTAATTTGGAATTTTCTGTTTAAATTCTAGTCTCAGGTAGTGTAAAATATGTGAGAAAAATGTTTAATCCTCTAGAATAAGTGTAGTTGTAAAAACATTTTAATATTAAATAGTTTTATTGTTTGATGTATTTGAGACACTATCACATCAAAAAGAACAGCCAGTATTGAAGTGGATCTGGGTAGGAAGGGACTCTTTATTCACTAATGGTGGGAATGTTGGCAGGTCCAGTCTTTCTGGAAAAAGATATAAATATTCCCAAAAAACAAAAAATTGAGCTTTCACTTAGCCCAGCAATTCGACTTCTGGGAATATCACTATAGGGCCAAAAAGAAAATGGAGAAAAGGTATGTGCACCCCTATGTTTCTTGTAGCACTATCCACAATAGCTAAGATCTGGAAACGGCCCAAGTGTCCAAGGATAGATTAGTAGATTAGAAAAAAAATTAAAGAAACTATTCTGTTCTACACAATGGAAAATTACTTCTGCATAAAAAAAGATAATGTCATGCAATTTTCTGCTACATGAAAGGACCTGGAGAGTTTCATACTGAGTGAAGTTAGAGGGAGAGAGTTCAACCCAAAATGATCTCCCTCACACATGTGATATAAAGAAGTATAATGGTAAAATTATGAATACCCAAAGACAATAAAAACAAAAAACAGGATAACTAGTGTTCAGTAAGAAACACGCCCCTAAGGGGACTGGGAGCTAGGACAGAGAGGGGGCAACATCTACAGGTCTATTGTGGAAGAAATTGTTCAACCTGGAGAAGGAGGTGATGCTGAACAGTGGTAAAGCATTCTGCATGAAACTCTATCAGCAATAGTATTGTAAAACACTGTGCAAACTCTGGAAATAATGGATGGTACCAAGACCAAACAGTCATATGAACATTAAGTAGAAACAAAAACTGATCAGATTAAAAACCAAATCCAAAGCCAATGACAACAGAATCGATACACAATCTACAACAAGCTAGACACAGAGGGGACCACTTATACCAGCAGCCCAGGGTCTAAAAAAAGGGAGTTATGGGATACATGCTTGGAACAGGGGTGGAGGAAGGACAACATTGGTGGTGGAAATGCCCCTGATTCAATGTCACTAAGTACCTAAAATATTACTGTGGAAGATTTGCAATCCACTTTGGTCAAAATAAAAATTATAAAAAAAATCACATCTTGTAAAGGAGACTATAAGTGGGAGGCAAATGGGGTCATGGAGGCACTAGTGGTGGGAAGTGGACATAGGTGAATGGATTGGTGTTGAAACTTTGTATGCCTGAAACCAGGCACGAGTAATTTTGCAATTTCACGAGGATTAAATTTTTGAAAAGCTGAATAAGGAAAATATATATTGTAGAATAGTATATCATATTATTGCTATCATATTATAATTAATATGCTATAGTAAAATAATTGTTTATTGTAATTAATATATTAAAATACAAATTAATATTAGAATAAAATTAGCTTCCAGGTAAATATTTACAATTCAAAGTACTTATTTCAGAAGCTATTTCATCCTCTTCATACCTAATAATATCACAAACACATGAATATTATGAAATGATTAGTATATTGAGCAATAACAGAATAGGCCAGGGATTTTGTTATGTAGTAGGCTCTAACTGTTTTTGCAATTGTGGCAGGTGGCTTTCTCCTCCGCAGCCTCAGAAAGTTGCCCTAAAACCAGGTCAACTCATGAGCCACTGTAGATCTGGCTTGACCTCAGAGGCCACTGGGCACTGCCCTTCTCTAGATTCTAAAAGCACTGTGCTCATTTAATTTTTCATCATGGTTTGACTTTTCATAACCTTTCAATATCTTTTAGTCAATGTTGGAAGCATCATCTACCTTTTCTTAAGCCCCTTTCGTTATTCCAGACTTCCATATCACTTGTCAGCTTTTTAGTTCAGTTATACTAAATGAGTAACTTCACCATAGCCTGAAAAGGGGAGAGAAGGGCAATATCCTTTTCTACTCTGGAATATGTGCAATTATGAGGCATAACTATGGTTGGATTTATGAATGAACAAGTGCATGAAGAACAGAGTAAAGGGGACAGTAATTAATTATCTGAACACTGCTCTGAAATTAATTCAAGAGAAACAACATTAAGAGCTTCCTTCACAAAAATTGTGAAGGGCTTATTTCCTGACATAATTTTATCATTATATCTACTTATATATACACTTTAAAGCACATTAGAATGTTTACATCTAAGCATTGGATGATAGCAGATGTTTTCAATTGCACTGAGATTGCAAAACAGTCTTTTGTGCATCTTATTTTATATCCTGTGTTATATGATATATCTACTACATTATTCTATATATCATATATTTCTGTGGATCTGATTTTAGGTTAAAATTAATTCCAAAATACAAATTAAGAAAGAGGATATCAAAAGAGAACTGATCAAGTTAAGAACCACCACCTTAAATGTATCCATAGCTAGACCATATGATTTATGACTAAATCCAAATTTAGTCTGGCTACATCTGTGGCTCCATCACCTATTCATGGCCACCTATAGCACCTGTGCTCTTCTTGCTGCTTCTTATACACATTACAGGCACTAATTTTTCTATATCTTTGACAGTGTTTCCAAGTTATTCCCATAGTTGACCATCATACATTTAGGTCTACCTGAAAGTCTGCTTTAAAAGAAAATATCAGGGGACCATACTTGTAAAATAATTATTTCAGTAAACAACATAGCATTGAACATACTCATATTGTCACCTTAACACATTACACAATGACTCCATGGTAATATCTTAAAGTCCCAGCCATTCAATATAATTTTTATGAGCCTCTAAACAGAATTAAAGTTCAATTAATTTATGGAGGAATAACTGGTCGAATATGTTTTTCATAAAACAAACATCAGAGATCTGCCATCTGGTAAAAATAAATAGGTTTTGGCTTGAAATCTACCATGCTGTCATCTTAATCTTGGTAGACTTGTCTTCAGAACTATCAAATACTTTTGTTGTTAGAGCCATCAACCTCTGGTATTTAGTAATGGCAGCCCAAGTAGACAAATAATATTCTACCTTAATTATTTCAGAAAAAAAAGACATTATACTAAAAAATATTCTCTCATTATATCACTCATGACCTACCATTATATATCATCATTATATATCACATACATGTTTATATTTTTACTTGTATTATGCCTCCCATCAAGAAAGGGATGATGAATGGTAAGAATCTCTTTTGAGAAACAATATGAATATTCCTCAAAAAGCTAGAAATTGAGAAATTGAGTTTCCATCCAACACAGCAAGATCATTTTGAGAATATACCATATGGTCCCCAAAGCACAATGCAGAAAAAGTATCTGTACTTCTATGTTCATTTCAGTACTATTTATAATAATCAAAATCTGGAAACACAAAGTGCCCAAGAACAGGTGAGTGAATAAAGAAAATATGGAATACATGCACAATGGAATATTATGCAGCTTTTAGGAAAAATGAACCCATAAACTGTTTTTATACCTAGATAGACATGGAGAGAATTGTGCTGAGTAAAATGAGTTAGAGCCAGAGGACAAACAAAATGATTGCACTCATGTGGAATATAAAAGTATATAGTATAAGAAAATACCAGACAATCTTAGTTGAAAGCATGCCATAAAGTGATAAAAGGATAAGCATAATACCCCTTCAG